>JANHGN010006456.1:0-47947 GCA_024605025.1 Megaceryle maxima | reverse complement strand
GCAGGAGTCGTCCGATGCCACCCGTGGCCGTATCGGATGTAACCCCCCCCTCACCCCCTTCCCCCCCCCCCCCCCCCAAAAAAAAAAAAAAAAAAAAAAAAAAGTTATGAATTTCTTTTAGTTTGTTTCAGCATAGTAATTACCCATATAGGTCCAATTACATTTCATATTTAAAACACAAAAATAAAGAGGCAAATATAAGCAACTAACAGCAAAGGACAAAAAATGAGAAAAGTTAGATGGGAGTGGGGTGGAGAGAACAAGAATACAGCTTTAATCATAAATAACTAAGATTCTGGATGCAGGCACTGACTTTCTCATCACCTGGAAATGGTCAGAGCATCACAACTGTGACTTCTAGATATTCAGACAGTATGAGGTTCTGTTGAGTGAACCCTGATCCTCTAGGTCCCCCTGCAACAATTACTTCTTTAAAATATTTTAAATTTAGGACTTCACCTTTGTTGTAATATGAAGGCTTTTGAAATCTGTGGTTATTTTGTAAGGTCTTCGTTTACTGCTCTGTTCTACTGTAAAACAGTATATACTCTATTTATTCGATGCCTTCCAAAAACCCAGAGTAATTAATTGCTGTAGCGTATGGTTGTGGTAGCCCAGTGGTCAGACAAAATCAGCTGAGAAAGCAGGGCTGGTTGTGCACCAACGGCAGCACCCGCCCACTGCTGACCACAATAACCTTTTTGGGAAAAGTCACTTCCATCAGTCAGGCCACTACAGGGCAGTGGCCGCAAGGCAGCAAAACACTGCTTGGAATAATTCTTTGCAGATGCCAGGAACCGGAAGTTTCAGGGAGAAAAATGAAAGCCATTCACTCTTCCAATGACACAAGCCTTTGATACCACAAAGTCATTTGGACAGAGAGCTCCAAGGTCAGGAAGGCACGTAAAGATTGGTGATTAGAGAAATACTATATCAGCAAAGTGTGGCAAGCTATTAAAAGAAACTGTAGCTTTTATGATTGTGTTGCTGGAGCTTCCCTAGGGGTATTTGTATTAGATATTGAGTTAAGCATAACTTATTTAGTCCCAGCATTCCAGAAAACATTTTGATGTCAGCTACTGAAGGAAAGTAAACACAAGGAGGAGGAAACAGTACTGATCCCAAACAGATAAAAATATTGTAATTTAATTTTGTGAACCCATGCACATTAGAGAATTTAGAAAAAGGAATTTTTAAAAGGTTGGTTTGACTTAAAAGACTTGGTTGATAGAGGTATTTAGTCACTGTGCAGCTGGGGGAGGTAGGGTGGAAAAACAAAGATGATTTATCACCTTGAGTATAGGCTACACCCTGACAAAGCATGAATGCAGTTTTCTGTAGACAACATTTTCATCTAGAGCAGATTTTATGCACATGTGTGATTCTCATCTAATGCTGTGGGCTTCTGCATATGTTGGGCCAAACTATTTGCTTAGCTGGGCTGTTTGCCCAGTGGATGTTCTGATGGCTGGTGACAGGGATTTGCCCGCCCTGTAGCGAGCAATTAAGAGGCTTTGTAATTTAGGATTAGCTCTATGGGTTGGGATTTTTGGTCACTAAGTGAAGAGTTCAAAATCTGATCTAGAGGCTGATACTATCTGCACAGATATCTCACAGTTTAGCAGCTCCAGTGCAGGAGTCATGCTTGGTTATTTCTGTAAGAAGCAGCCAATAAAGCCATTGGGGAATTCTGCTCATGGCTTCTCTATTCTCTCAGAATAACACTGCGGACCTGCAGGAATCACAGGTATAAATGTAAGGTCAGGTGTGGTTTTCTTTGATTTTCCAGAAATTGCTGTTTATTTAAGAGTGAGGAAGTGGGAGAGCTGAACCTTCAGTCAAATGCAGCTCAACCCCCTAAACACAGACGAGACACCTTAACAACAGCTCCTTGCAGAGGGTTTTTGCATACCATCTTGATGGTACTTTGATCCATAGATTGATTTATTTTTTTTTTTTCCTTTAAGGTGTTTGTAGGTGGGAGGTTAGCACTTATTTAAGTACTGCAGAAAAAAAGGGTAAAGAAATATAGCAGAACTAGCATAATGTTACGGATAGGACTCTGTAGATGTTATCTCCCCAGATACTGTCCAAGAAACAGTTTGTACTTCCTGCTACCTTGCTCTGACCAGGTGTATTAATATCATTTCATTTTGGACCAGCCCTTCCATTTCCTTTTATTCAGTACAAGGTATATAAGATTGTGAAGACCACACTTTGGTGATTTGCTTCATCAGCATCATTACAGTTCAGTGACCTCATGTTGCTGATAAAATACGTTTTTTTGCTCAAGTTGTGAAATTCTACATTTCTGTGTTCTGAGTAGGAAAGATTTTTAGCATGAGATGAAGAAAACTTCCTCTCCCTTCTCTCCTTGCTAAATAGTTTTTGTGCTAACATTTTTGCTGCAAAGAAATTATTCATTACCACAGGAATATCCCAGCTCTGCAGGTTACATATTAATGACCAGTTCTCCCAGAGAGAGGATCATGTTCCATTTAGGAGTGCAAATGTTATGTCTGCTAGTTACCAAACACACCATATAGGACTTAGCAACTAAGACTTTATTTGCATGTCCTCTACCTAAAAACATATTAGTTAATATGAAAACTTACCACAATTATTTTCTTTTTAACCTTAATTTCTCAACCTTACATACTTGTCCTATTTCTTGAAATATTTAATAAGATGATTCTGGACTATAAATTCTCTACCTCATAATTTTTAAGTTACCACTTTGTTGCACTTTTAGACTGTCTTTAACAACAGTCTTTTACTTGGGAATACAACTACTGTATTTTGCATGTTGTGAAGACAGATTTGAAGCTTTTTGGGACCCATAGCTAAAAAGCAAAAAGGCTTGCATTGTTAACTACTTGTCTTGATGAGAATAATTTGCAGCCAAGGAAAAAGAAAGCAGAAATGTTCTTTATCCTGAAACTCGACAGAAAAAAATAACAGATTTAACAGAAGAATCTAAGTTTGGCCATGACTGAAGGACTAGATAAAGACAAATTAGATTTAAGGAGACCATAAGAAATGCCTTACTGCATTATAGACTGGCCAGTCGATTGTGCCCAATGCTGTCTCAGACAACAGGAGATGCTATTTAGTGAGAGGACATGAGCGCGGCTGCTCTCTGCAATTCATTCCCTCATACTCTTCCAGCATAACAAATTTTTGCATTATAGATGTTAGAGGTACATCCCTGTCTCTTTCCTTTGTTGTCCATAAAGTTGTATAATCATGTTGGCTCTGCAGTCTTCCATGGCAACAAATTCCAGAATTTCACTACTCACGGTGCAAAGAAAAAAAAAGTTTTGCCTGTTATAAGCTGATCTCCTTGTAATTTCAGCAAAAGCTCCTAAATCTAGTATTGCAAAATTTGGTGAATAACACTTTTTTCACCCACTTTGCCTACTGCCCTCATGATTGTGTAAATGTCTCCCCGAGGGAAGGTATTCTGTAGTGGTAAGATACTTTAGAGATGTTAGCAGAATTAGAGACCCAGAAGAGTCTGTGCTCTTTTCAGCCTTCCACGGGTGATAACGTGGCCCTCCTTCTCCCTTATACAAATTACCTTTCTGCTCAGCGTTGTTGAAAACAGCTGTTTATATTGCAGCCAGCCTGGTGGCTCACCCGCTGAGCAGAGTGAGGATGCTGCTGGCTCCCACCAGGCTCCCTCCTGGCCCCAGCATGCCCCAGATCTGCCCCCTGTTTTCCAGGCCAAGAATAGCCTGGCAGCCAGCTGGGGAAATCTTATTATGTAGGTGATATTCACGAGGGGAGCATTTAAAAGGTGCATTTTAGTTTTATTTAAATGTTCTGGTTTCTGCTGCCACGGGTTTACGTGTATAAAAGCCTCATGTTCAATACATAGTAATGTATGAGCTTTCCAAATGTTTTCTCTACACTTCTGCTTCGACTCTCCAGACTCTTCATTTTGTCTTTCTCTTTTTCCCCTCTTCTCACTTCTCTTTGCACAAGACACTACTGTGTCTGTATCAGTGTTTGCAAGCAGTATATAGTAAAACTTGTAACGATAGTGCAATTTAGTCAGGAAATAAGAGACAAAGCCCAAAGGCTGAGACCAGCACCAAAGCTAGGGGTTTGATATCGTATATATTGCAACTTTTTTTTTTTCCTAATATCTTCAAGTAGGAAATAAATCTCCTTTCTGTTGAAAGATAGTTCTTCCTTTGAAGATAGAATAACGTTTACATAAATGTTAAGGTCTTCTTTAATGTAGCTTTCATTATCTCCCATGTTCCCCCTTTCTCTGAAAGCCCAAGTGACTGATGTCAAGATCAAGGGAGTCAATCAATGTAGATAAACTCCAGGACCCAGATAGGATATAAATCACCCTTACTCCTAACCACAGTAGACACCTAACTGAAGGACAGCAGTTTACATATTTGCTGTCCTTGTGGGGGAGGCTAAGTTTCCCAGCCACTTACCTCACGGGAACCCCTCATTCATTAATGAATTGGGGTGCTTAGTATCACTTATCAAATAGGCCAATCAAAGTTTGAGAGAAACCAGCTCTTGACCACTTCTTGCCCTTTGAGCACTCCAGGGCCACCTCCCACCCCTAGACTTTTATCTAATTAAAGTTAAAGAGGGGAAATTAATCCATGGAAGAAAATGAGATAACAGCCACCATAGCAGACCATCCCAGAGTCTGGTTTGGCTTTCATCTATTGCTACCTGACAATTAACTCTTCAGCGACACAGGAACCCCATTTTATGGGAGCGGGATCTGTCCCTTCACACAATGATGGGCGTTGTATTTTCATTTTTCACTACTCCTTGTTGCAATTCCTCTACTTGTAATGGGTGCGGGTGAACTAGAAAGGTCATCCTTTACTCTCCCTCTCTCAAGCTGGACTTAGTGCTGTTTTCACTTGCAGAATACAAAAGTGAAAACTGTAATTTATTGCAGTACTAGCTATTCAAGATGTTTTGCTTGGATCCTGTGCTTGCAATTGGTTACCAACATTCCAGCCTTTCTTGCTTTTGTTGGCTACTAGTTTATAACCCTCAATTTCATTCTCTAAATCTGTGCTTAAAAAGACATTTCACAATACAGGATTGTGGGTTTTTTTACCTTGGAAGAAAAGTGTGGAGTGTCCCCTTTGCAGATTCACCCCATTTTTTTTGTACTACTTGTGCTCCTGTTTGGTGTTCCTTTGTCTTACATGTTTTCCTTCTTTTTTTAAACCACCTGATTGCAATATGTCTGAAGCCCAAAGGGTCCTCCTTTATGATTGCTTGAATTTTTCAACAGCTGAAGCTTTGGCGCTGTGAATATCAGAACTAAGCTAACTCTGGTAACCCAGCAGTCATTAGCTGCACTGCAAATGGAGAAACTCGCATTGTCTGGGGTACTTGGGAGTCCTGGGCTGTGGCCACACAGCAGCAAGCTCTGCTTCCCCAGCAGCACCTGCCAGAAGTGAGTTGGGGTGTTGGGGGCAGCTCCAGCACACCACCCTTGCTGGAATTTCAGGTTTTGGTAGAAATGGGAGAAACAAGGAGAAGTAGCAACATAGTTCAGTATGCTTTTTAAAAATATTCTGATATTTTGAAGGCTGCATTTGTACTTCTAGCATTTTTTTATCAGGAAACTTTGGATTATAAAGTCTGTGGGATAGGCACATATGGCCAAAATTAGAAGTGCCAAGGAAATCCCACTTACACTCTACACTAGCCCAGCATTGTAACTTGCGCCTTGAGGCACTCAAAGGTGGGTAAGGCTCCTTTCTAGAGAATGAGAACTGTTAATTTTTACATGTTTATATTTGGAACAGGCCACTGTTACTGTTTCATTTCTGATGGTGCGTTGTTAGGTTGCATTTCTTTTAAGCCTACAAAGCCCACGTGTATCTATAGCACTATAGCCAGCAGTAATCATTAAATACCTTACAAGACTAACCTTAATATTGTCACTAGACCGTTCCTAGCACTCAGCAATTGGCATTCTGCATCATTGTTAATTACTTGCAAATGGAAATTGTAAAAGATAATAAGGCTCAAACATTTTCATCCATATCAAAAAGAAGCCCCAGGCAAGCTTCCAAATATCTTCCAATCTTTGGGAAAATTTTACTCCATATCAATGTCTGAACTACTATCTGGCCTTCCCTTTAGCTACCTGAACTAATCCATCAGACCTACAATTTGGAACTATGACCTGCAGCTGTTTGGTTATGGAAGGGACATTGGTGGGACTTTAAAGGGGGATAAGTGAGGCAGTGAAAATGAGATTCAGTAATCCCCTTGTATTATAAGGTATTTTGCACAGGGTGGGAAGGAGCTGGGACCTTTGCTTGCTCTCCCATCCCAGGCAGCAGTGGGGGGATACAGACAGTCCCTGGGCTGCTGCCCGCTCAGTGCTCCCCGTGGAGGCCGGCAGCAGAGAGGTGTCTGCCGAATCTCTCCTATGGCTCCCGTGCCAGTGTGGGGAGTTCACCAGGACCCAGTTAAACTCGGATATCAACACCAGCTGCTTTGCTCAGCAGGGTGGACAGGACCTACTAGGAACTGGAAAATCTGCAGTCAAGAAATATGCTAGATAGAAAAATTCTGTACTGGTAGGGCAATAGGCTGCAAGTTGTAACAGGTCCTTTCCATCTCTAATTTCTACATATTTAATTTATATAGAGCATTGAAAACTTAAATTGTAATCAAACTTTGGTCACTATCCACAAGAGATAGATTTGATCCAGTGACCCAAAGGCGAAAGGTTCTGTATTTCATTAGCAACCCTCTCTCTACAAATGCAGCCCCTCACCAAGGTTTTTATATCAATAACTGAATACCACTAACCTTTACAAGTTACATGGTAACATTTTTGGTCTTCTAATTCTGAGTTATTTCACAAGCAAAGGGAAATTTGAGTTTGACTTAGGGATAAAAATGGGACTTCTTCAACATTTTGGTGTAAGATATTTAGGAATACAATTATTTTTTGAAAGAGAGGGAGAAGAAGACAAGGTTGGATTATGACTTGATGTGTTTAGGAGTGTCCAAAAGGCATTGCCCTAGGAGGACGCATTAGGCACCACTCCTACGCTGCTTTTCCCATCCTCTCCTGTGACTGATTGAGAGAGAAAACTCTTCTCTCCCTCTTACTGGCAATTTTACATCTTCTACTCAATTATTCACTGGAATGTCCCTTGGAATTCCATCCAGGATCCAGAAGTTGAGAGAGTCTTGATCTACTACTGTAACTCATAAGCAAGATAAAAGTATTTTTGCACCTATTTTTTTTGAGCATGCACAAAAATGTATCCAGGCTAAGATGTTATAATGCTATTTTATTTCTGTTAAGATAAAAATGTGGGAATAACCAAAAATAAGCTACATATAATAGCACTTGACGGTCAGTATTCATGTCTGAGGTGGTCTTGTTCTATTTTTTTTTTCTTTTTTTCCTTTACCTACAAGCCAAACACCACTAAGCCAGAAACCACCAACCAGTACAGCTTCACAGTAACAAGATATTAATAGTCCATGGAAAAATCAACATATAATTTTATATTATGGTACTTACTACAGTCCCTGCATTTTTTTCGTTTTAGTTCTGACTTAACTGTAACATGAGAAAAGGCAAAAAATATGTACTCCTTTTAATTCATAATATATTAAAAAAAAATGTTGCTTATTTTTCATATGATATGTTTTTAAGGAACCCTCACTTCAAACTTTTATTACCAAAAGCTAGGAATTTTACATACAAATTTTAGTGTTGTTGCTTTTTCTTTAAGCAAACTTTCATCCCTTAATATGCAGAGAAGGACCTAATAATCCCCACAGTCTGTAAAGTGACACGGAGATTGTGACACATTTACCCCCTGAGGGGTCTGTGGATAGGCCTGCCATCTCCACCAATAGTTATGTAGGCTCCTCTCACACATAAGCTTTTTTTTGTTGTTGCTGGTTTTGCATACATAAGTAAATGCACAAATGTTTTCATTAGATAGCAGAGAATGCACTTGCCTGGACCTTTGAGGAAGTCACCCATGAGCTACAGGCAATGGGACATCTCAAAATAGGTAACTAAACACTTCAGTGGTTTTACTTAACATGACTTCACAGAAGTTCCTATATGTTGTAATCGTCAAAGATGTGAACTGAGTGGAAGCGTGCTAATGCCTAACTTGTCCTCCTTCATTTCTACACGTGCTTGATTGTTTCTTACCCCATCTTTTACTCTTGTCCCTTCTTGCAGAGATTCCCTTTGGCATCAGTGACTTGGAATCGCTTATTGAGACATTTCCTAATTCTTTTTATATCTCCTAATCCTCATACATGGGGCACAGATATAATTAAGAAAAAAAAAAACAATTATCAATCTCTTGCCAAATCCAGCAACAGTGAAGGAATTTTCTGGTTAGCAACTTGAAAAGACCTTAATCTGCATTTGACTAGCCCAGGCTCCTTATAGAGGTATGCAAACAGTTTAGCAAACTTCCAATCAGTCATTGCCTCCTGGAAGGACTGAAGCTGGTTCAAAAGTGCAGAGCTCTTCCCTGATTTCAGGAGTGTTAAAATTGCAGAAAAAACCCCATCAAGCAAGAGAAGGAATACAGACACAGGTCCTCCAAAAACTCTCCCCCTAGCAATAAAAAATGAGCTTGAAAGGAAGAATCCGCTCAGCAGGTGGGATTTAGAGGATAAGATGTTATACATACAACACCATTCTCAAAGGCAAGTCATGAGCTGCATGCAGCGTGCAAAGGTAAAACTGTAGGTCAGAGCAGAAATACCAGAACTATCAAAGAACTCTGGATACTCCAAGCAATGCTTTGGAGCCAGAGGTAATGCGAACACAGACTGGGGCTGAATTGCAGCCTTGCTCCTAGGGCTCCTTGGGTTTTAATGATGCTTTGCTGCTGTTTGTATTCTGATCCTAAAACGAGATTAGACACTTGGGAAAACACTGTGTTAATCTACTCCACAGTGATTCACGCTGGTCACCAGACTGGAGTGAAGTCCTGCTGAAAAGCTTTAAAACTAGGCAACAATATTGGAAGCAGAGCCAAACCAGCAGTGTTATTTCTAAGGCTGAGGGCTTCATTCCAAAGCTACTGTCTCCTCAAGCAGTTTAGTCTTTAAAAGAGGACCATTTAATACTAAAAATTACCATGATTTGGGGGTCAGTAAATCTTTTTTTTTATTATTATTATTTTTTAAGTGATAAACCACAAAGTGTCCCATGAATTGATCTACTTCATGTTGCCATGGAGTTTGTCATCTTTCTCTTTTTCCACAGACTCAAGTATTTCATTCTGCTCTCTCCTTGAAACATGGAGGATTTGGGTTTCTCCCTCTCCCAAGATAGTTATCGTTGGCCAGTGCATCAAATAACTTCTTCTAGTGAACTCCAACCACAGAACAAATACACCACCTACCAAACCAAAGGCGCCCTCTTCAAATCACAGTCCCTTTTGGCAGTCAGCTTCTCTCATACCATTATACCCGAAGCAAACTATAAATCTTTTGCCTTGGACATTACTCACTACCTCAAGTGTGTAAAACTAGCTATTATGACAATTTTAGTAAAATTATCAACTGCTAGAAAGGGATTGTGCTGTAGGTGTAGCACATTTCACAGGGATAGTTTGATATTGCTCCATCTTCTATGTTTGAAAATTCAAAAGTGTCCCTCTAGTAAGCTTGAAGCCATTTCTTTTTTCTATCTGCGGATGCTTTTTTTCTGTTTTGCCTTTTAGATTTTTTTTTTTCTTCTATTTCTTGTCTTGTTTGTTTGTTTGTTTTTCTGTTTTGCTTGTTTCCTGGTGTTGCTTTTGGGATTCTTAGTGTTTTGTAGTTGTTTTTTGTTTTGTTTTTTTTTTTTTCACCTGTGTGGTCTCTTGCATTCCTTGTGAGTTAAGAAGCATATCTTAGCATTGTAGGAAACATCAACAACACACGATTCTACATAAGGAAGAACTTTACCATTGCTGCCTTAGGTAAAATCTAGATTTGAAGATGCCAGACCAAGTTCATATTTACTGAGATCAAAACCTCACTGAGTTGTCAGAGGACTTTGTAAACTTGAATGGTTTTGTCTTCAGGTTAGCTTAAAATGAACTCTTGATGCTGTTGAAGGTGTGGGGAAGTAATAACTCCTCTGAACAAGTCCTCACTGTAAACTGCCTAAATCACTATGCTTGGAAGGGTATGTTGGGGTTTTTTTTTTCTCCTTTATTTTAAATAAACCTTTCTATTACTCCGCTGGTACATGCTCACTTTAAAATGGGTTTTGAACTGCATTGCTCCATACTGCATATTGGAACTGAGAATTTACAATATAGTCTATAACATCCCAGTTTAGTACAGAAGCAAAATTTAAACAAGGCTGTTAAAATGATAATCCAAATGCAGTGATTTTGGATTACATGGACAGCGTTTTCAAAGCAGTTGTCAAAAGGCACACGTGTCCCCAGCAGACATGATGGTGCCTTCACACCAAGGGACGTATTTGGCTGTTTGTTACCTCAGTCACATTTTGCACTGCTCCAAAATGCTTGCTCCTGCTGCCTCAGTAATATGTGGGAGTGAGAGAGGAAGTAGGACTTTGTGGTATTTGCTTATAAATATTTCATTTACAGGGCTGTGCAAATGTTACTTTCCACTTTCTGACTTTGGTTGACATCCAATTGATTGCTCACATGCTTTGTACTTTGACATAGTTTCTCTGACTTTCAGGGTAATTGGGCAATGATTTTTTTGTTTTGTTTTGTTTTGTTTTCCCCCTCCTTGCTGCCATCTCAGATCTGGCTAGCCAGAAGACCTTTGCTACAGGGCAAGAGTGAAACATCATTGTCATAATCTCTTTTCCACAAGCGTAGCGGGTATAACCAAGCTGCTTTCCTCCTAAGGCTCCCAGCCCTGAGAAAAGGAAGTCTTGCCCCAAACTGCTGCATTTCTTGGGTTGCTGTAGCTGAGTTTAAAGTCCTTTAGTAAGAAGGAGAGGAGTGACTTAAAACTTCTCTTTTTTTATCTCCCTCCTTCAAAAGGAATGCAAAAATCTAACACTGTGTGCTTTTGCAATCAGACTGAGGAGGGAACTGGTCCCAACACAGGTATTGTGTATATCAACAGGGTATTTTTACTGCAGCAAGTCCCAGATTCAGGTCTGAAGATAAGCTGCTTTCTTGTGTTGCCTGCCTCTATACACTTGAGCTAAGCTTCCTGGAGCTCGTGCTTAGCCACAAAGAGAAGGGAGAGTTTTCTCCCTTCCTGAGTCTCCCTTCTAGCTTTTGGAGGGTGGCTCAAGAATGTTCACTGAAAAATTCAAGAAACTGTAGGAAACTGGTGAAAAAGAAGCAATTTACATAAATGTCCCATCTAAATGAAATATAAGAGCACAATATTTGCAGAGGAAGTCAAATTCTGAAAAAGTAATCACAGTTGTTTAGTTTAAATGCAAGACATTTTAATACATAAGCAAAACCTCTGGCTAACGTTATTTCTTTCTCAGCCTTTCTGTTATTTTTTAAAAACTAGTTGTATTTTCCCTCAGATCCATAAGCCACAATAGATTAACATGTCCAAATAACACATGCACAGGATAAAGCTATATCTTTGATTTTGATTACATTGCTTATGGTTGCAATTTAGGTAACCTTGATTCCAGCCCTTGTTGCTCCTGTACCCTTAAACTGATGAGAAAATCTCAGTTCTTGCATGGATCTTGTTAAGTTGTTGAGAAATGACTTAAAAACATAATTTTGTAAATATGGTGTAGTGTGTCTGATTTATCATTGCTTTTTAATAGGAATTATAGATTTACACTATTGTAAACTGGAAGAATTTAGTTGTGAATGGGATGGGTTTTATCTGTATATATAATTCCAAAACATTCAACAGAACTACAGAAAACATTACACTAACTGAACCATTGCATAGATAGCTCAAAACTGAGACTATTACAACAATGTAATTTTTTTAAGTCCTATAAATCAGCAGTTGAGCTTGTATCTCTTACTAAAAACTTCCTATCACAAAAATAATAGCAGAAATACCTTGCTTACTATTCCAGTGGTAAGTGGACACTATATGAACTCCTTATTACAGCTTATTACAGTAAAGCTTTAGTAGCCACTCTTTGTATTAAAACAAAAAAGAATAATGCTAAAATAGTGGGTTGCATCACAATGTGAAATGTAAACAGAGCAAAGTGTTGTCTCAAGGTAAGGAGGCTCACTCTCCCTGCTTGCAGATTTCCTTTGACAGGAGTATGGAAGTACCTGGCTAATGTAATAGAGGGTAAGGACTGTAATAGACTGTAATAGACTGTAATAGAGTGGCAGGACTAAAATAGATGCAAAATGAAAAGGATTTTTCATATTGCAAGTTTAGATTACTAAACCAAAAAGTAATTCTTACTGTTGCTTTGACTATGGGTAGTACATAGTAACACTACTAGATGACAGGCTAATGTAAGGGTGGTTTGATGATACTTTGATCGATGGTCGCCAATAGGGTGATTCATGCAGGCCTGCTGTGGGAACTAACGGGATGGGTATAGAGCTGCCAAGGAAAGGTTCTGTTCCTCTTATCAGAGGAGAGCTGCAAGAGCTGCCAAGGGAGTTTCTATTCCTCTATCCGAGAGACTAGCTCTTCTTATCAGAGGAGAGCTGGCAAGACTGCACTGTCCTCGAACAGGACGGTAAAGTTCATAGCCAAGAATGAGGCAGCTGAAGATGAGGAAGGCCTAGTGGGTAGGGGGGTGCATGACCCCCATACTGGGGGGCATGCAGCTCCAGAAAGAGCAGAGACTAAAACTGCTGGGTGGGGTTGCTGCCTTGAGCCGCTGGTTCCTGGCACATACTGGCCATACGTGCCAGGACTTGGGGGCTCTATAAAAGATAGACTCAGGAATGGAGAGCTGAGCTGCACATATCCTGCTATTGAGATTGTGTTGTCTCCACGGGGACACCTGCTAAGCACGAGTGCCGACCGGCTCCCCTGAACCTGGGGATCTGCCTGGTCTGTATCTTAGGGTAAGTAACGCTGCTTTGTAGGAATAATACTGGTATGGAACACAACAATAAACAAGCCATGACAGTTAATGATAATTTTGTGTGGTGATCGAATATACAGATCCTTGACACCCTACTACACAGGCAGATTGTAAAGGCACATTTCAGTATGGCTGTGTATATTGCAAAATGTACGTATTACACTTAGAACACATATAGAGAAAATGTTTTATAAATAATTGAGATGAATCTTAACAAAGCAAGATGCTTGTTGACATAGGCAAAAATAAACGTATCTCAAGGTGATATTACTCCACTTACATATCGTCATGCTCTTGGGCATGTAATTTTGTAGTGCAAATGTAACTTTGGAGGAGCTATTTTTTCAAGTAATCTGGAGCTTCTGGATTTCTGAAAATCAGCCTTTTAGAAATGTGAGGTTTTTTTTTTCCCATGCATTGTTCTGGAAAGTTTATTCTTCCCAATTTAAAAACAACAGCAGCAGCTGCCACTACTGTATGGATATGCATGACAGCCCTTCTGTGTTCTTTTCACAGTTTGTCATTTTTGAACTTGATAAGTGTAACCTGCTCTTCCTGATTCAGGGTGATATTTTTCCCTATGCCCAGTCGTTCCAGAATGACACTACAAAAGTCAATATAGTACCCCTTTTTTTGTTTGTTTGTTTTTGGGGGGTGGGGAGAGGGTGAGGGAGGTAGGGGCAAGGGGAATGTACTCCACAAACTCCAGCCCATTAAGTTTTTCTTGGAGTTCCTCTGATTACTTTTAAGTAGAGCTGTCATCAACACTTGCAAAGTTACACCACCTTAAAGACTCACATAGTGAGTTATAATACATGTTTTCTATAAATCATGCAAAGGTACATGTGCACTGCTTGTAATGCTTGTGTACGTCTTCAGGCACACACCTAAACACCTATGTGTATATGCACAAAATTCATCAAAATGTATAGTGGTGATAGAAATTACTGTATAATGTTCTTTTTGAAGCTCTTTGGTTGAGAAGCATGTAAATATATGAATTGGTATATGAGGAGATGGGAGCATATGCCCACACCTGTTAAGTAAGTGGGAAGTAGTGTCATCTAGTGGTTAGCTCAAAGCTACATGGGACAGGAGCTGTAATTCATTATATAGTAACTTTTTTTTTTTTTTTTATTCTAGTGTTGCTGTACTGTGCAACTTAGAGGAAATAATTTCTATTGTATCTCATCAATTCAGATAGAAAACAGGGGGGAAGCTAAAGTCAGTTGAAGAACCATACACTGAAATATCAGAAATATGTAAATAGCTCAGATGGACACTTTCCTTTTTTACATCCCATCCAATGTTACCTTCTGATGATGCAGACTTCTTGAGAATGTATCCATAGCCCTTCTGCCCACCCTCTTCCATACAATACAGTTTGAAAACCACTGTGGCAGGATGCTGGCACACTACTATATAAAGAGACAGATTTATTTACTGTTGAAACTTCTAGTAACTGAAGTTCATTCAGTTTCCAAAAATGTGAGAATAGACAAGTCTTTCAACATATAGCAATTCCTTATAAGATGGAAATAATTTTATTAAAAGCTGGTTCTTATTCTTTCCTCTTTTGACATGACTGTTAGAAATGATACCCTTACATAGTCTAGTCTTTAGCATCGCTTCTGGATGCAAGAAAACACAGGCTTGAGCACTTGCTTCCAAGTGAAGGAAGTAGTAGCATTAAGCACATACTTAAAGCTAAGTGTGTGATTAATTTCTCTGTAGATTTTGAGTTTATAACGGTAATGGAGCACTTTAATCTGTCTATCTGCTCTTAAATTTTTGCCAAGACTTAAAGCTGTAATTTGCCAATATTTCTTACATAAAAATAATTGTAGTTAACATGTAAGCTAACTTGTATCTGGATGCAAGGTTATTGGTGTGATTATTTGCTATGTAATCTTAATTAGTTTCACCCATACCAGTCTCATCTATTAAAATGAAAGAAATGAAAATCTACTGAAACTGTTGAATGAAGGGCTAACCAAATTAGAAAAAAGCAGTTATGAACAGGACTTTTCCAGCTGCCCTTGCTAACAGGCAACTCTAAAATAACAGCGATGCATGTCTTAAGTTTCTGCTAACAAGCTGATTTCTGACCAGAAGGCTAAAGTATTCTTTTTCATCTATTAAGCCCCTAAAGTGACAGTACTTCTTCATATCCCTAATATTTCCTTTTCAGCTCACCAAGGCCAAAATGTCATCTTTTCTTGTAAAACAATAAATCAAAGCCAAATGGTTAAAATGCAAAGTTTTGGTTAAACAAACAGTCAGTATTTCAGTGGTTTTATCTGCAGCCTGCAGAGCAACTAAACAAAGCCAAGATATTGTCCATCTCTTTGACAGACAAAGAGCCTCAGAGGTCCAGAATGACATGCCCGGGGCTGGCACGTGATTAGAGTAATTAAATTAAATAGCAGGAAACATGTTTTCCATATGCCATTGCCTGACCACACACAAACTGTAACAGTAAATCTTTTATATTACATTGGTTCAGGGAAATGTATAACCATTTGAAAAATGCATGATGCCCACAAAAATAAAGTTAAAGGGAATATAGTAGCATACTCACCAGGCTTCCTGGCTTTGGTCATTGGCCTGAAATGCCAAACATGTTCATTCCGTACTTATTATTAAAGGTGCAGAACAAAATGCCCTGAGCATGTGAACGTTCAGGAAGCATTACTGGGTTTACACTGAAGGGTAGTGACGATGCTCTGGGATTTTTAAGAGATGACATAGAGGAAGGTTTCCTACAAATGATAAATTTTGAAGACTGCAAAATGCTCTTAACATGAAGATGGTTAAGAATTCATGGAGAACAATCTTAGCATATGAAAACTTGTCCATGAAAGAAAATTAAAAACATACCTCACTGTTTTCTGGTGAAACATATAACCGCATCATTTCATAAGCATTTTTGATAATCCTTTTTCACTTTATCCATCTCCTTGACCCAGAATGCTCAGATAAGAAACAACAGAAACTTCGGCGCTTCCAATTTCTGGTCCAGCACTGAACTGTGCTGTTGGACGTTGATGCTCTTGGCTCAATCTTTAGCAGTTACAGTATTTCTCAAGTTACTGAAGTAAGATTCAAGATGTAGTCAGTATGGAAAATTTAGGAATTGGGACATTTTTCTTCTATTACTTTGAATACTGTCATTACTAACTCCATTTAATATCTACATTATTTGATCAGGAAAACTTGTGTTTAGCAGTGAATCTAAAATAATTAGAGAGACGACAAAGACAGGAAAGTGAAAACCAAAAACTCATGTTGGTAGTAACTGGCAGAGCTCTTTATTTTTTTTTAAAACATTTCTTTAACTATTTGAACTCTGCTATTCCCTGAAAGGATCATCTCGTCTGAAGTTATTTAGCCTGAACTTCCTATAAAATGGGTTAAAATGCTCAGTTAAAAGGTAACGCAGTTAATCTCTTATTACCATCTTCTCTTCTGAGAATAAAGAGAATAGAGAAAGTTCTTTGCACCAGGTAGAAATCTGGAGCTTTCAGAAGGGGGTGGAGCCTCTCTCCAAGCCAAGAAGGGCTCTCAAGTCTAACTACAAAGTGTCCTGCAAGACATTTTATGCCTGCTGCTTCACCTTCTCTGCCCCCCTCACCATTACATCCAGAATAAGGAGTGCCAGAGTGAGGAGGATGCCCTTCCATCTGCTCCTGCTGTTCCCTGGATGGCCTTGGCCTCCAGCCACTGTTACTTCCCTGCCAGGAAGTTACTCTAACATGGGATGGCCAAACTCTTGTGTGAAGCCACAGTAACTAAGGCTTGTGGCCCTTCCCAAGAGGATCTTCACAAACACTGTGCTCCTGGGGGTAAGTCATCCTACCAGATTGAACCCACTGTCTCTTCTCTTACTGAATGTGCTGTATGCCAATCCATTTCACAGCCTGAAAGCATCTTGGTGGTCCATGGCTGTTTGCCAGTGAAAGAGAGAGCAAGGCTTGAGAGTGCAGCTACTGAGTTGTTCACAGAGCTGGACCCAGATTGAGCTGGGAAAAAGCATGGGCTTCAGCATGGGCAACTGCAAAACACCCCATGGTCAGCATACCTCTGACTTAGCTTCTTACCAATTTACAGATTCTTGCACAAATGCAGGATTTAAAAATGAAAAACTGAGTTAATGTGCTTTGAATATTTTTCTTTCACTAAAAGCTGGGGGGAAAGGGCCAGAGAGGTGAAAGAAAGGATCACCTTTTTTACAAAAGGGTCAAAGCTACTGTAATAGTGATATATAATAGTACCTAACTTAAAAGCAGTCATTTGAAATCCAGCTTTTCTGAGAGTACTTGGGAAAATGAGCTGCCTGTTTGGTCAGAGCATTATGCATCAACAGAGATAAGTAAAAGTCCCCATGCTCATTCTCAATCTCATGCTGGGGGATTGAATCTTGCTCTTCCTTCTATCCAGTCTGAATCTACCCTCCTTCAAAACCATTACCTCTTGTCCTGTCACAATAGGCCCTGCTAAAAAGTCCCCATCCTTCTTATAAGCTCCCTTTAAGTACTGAAAGGTTTCATTAAGGTGTCCCTGAAGTTTTCTTGGGGTTGAACAACCCCAACTCTCTCTGCATTTCTTCACAGGAGAGATGTTCCAGAAACAGGTGTTGTGTCAGAAACAGGTGTTGTGTCAGAAACATGAACAGAGAAGCTTGAAGATCTCTGTATGAAGTCAGTAGCTTCAGAAAACTGAAATCTATGCAGAAACTAATGGGTAACTACAACAGAAGACCCATACAAATTTAAGTAAAGAGTGAGAACCAAAAAGTTCTAAAAGGATGATGTCAAGGAGCGTGCTGTTAGGCTCAAGAGCCTTTGCTGCCATAAGGCAAGAAGACAAAATGGCTCAAAATGGGTGAGAAATGAGGGAAACCTGATCACCACCTCTCCCTGTGTTCAGTCAGGTAGCTGAGTGATGCAGCTGTGCTCTCTGACATGTAGTAACGCTTCAACTTGTATTTTCAGTGGGGGAAGATCAAGGAAAGCAAGCCCTGGAAGCAGCTACTCTCAGTAGCTATCCTTCTATGCACTGAAGCACTTTCCCAGTAGCTTTCCCTTTCCCAGCAGCACTCATGCCCTGTGCTTTGGGGTCCACTCAATAATAGTGATCTGCTATAAAAATCTGCAAGCTGCCAGCTAAGCGCTATCCCAGTGACTTTCCTGATAGGAGCAAAAGGAACAGACTAAGGTTTACAGAGAACCTGAGCAGAGCCTTCTTAAGCTCTTGCCATCACCATGTTACTGCAAGCTCATAGCTGTCGTTTTCACAAGAAATACAGGCAGTATGAATAGAAAGAGCTCCCTTGGTCTCCTGGGGATCCAAAGGTCACAGGCCAGAACATGAGAGGACACAGATTATGCACTGCTTTCTGTATGACATTCTGAAGAGCTGAACTGCTCCTCCAGGCCATCAAACAACAGAGCTTTATGGAGATTTAGCCAGCAGTATACTAAGGCATGCGTTTATTCACTATTATATTTTAAGGGAAGGATGAAAATGAAAACTTGTGCATGTGTGTCTGACAGAGAGACATTCAGAGGTCAAAACAGAACTCTTCCAAAAATGAAACATTTAAGGAAGCATCTTTCCAAGAACACATAATCCTCGTCAGTGACAATAATAATAAAACCCCATGCAGTCTGATACAGCATGGACTTACAGATAGGGGATAGTGACATAGGCTTTTGTTTCATGCTAGGTATGTACCCCTGATTAAATAAGTCTGCTTAGTGTTGACCCAGTGGTCTCCTTACCTGCTGTCTTCTCTGACAAAAGGGAGAAGTAACTAAAGTATCCATGTGCTATATTGTAAGTATGTGAAGGGGGAAAAGAAGCATAAAAAAATCTAGGATGATAAAACAAAAGCAGTATCAATATTATTCTGTGCAGGTATCAGGGAAATTAAATAATTTCATTAAGTTGTAATGCCATATCAGATAATTCAGTTCTTGATTTAATTACATGATAAAATAAGTCTTACTGCTTTCTGTAACTGAAAGTTTACAATAAGAGACAAAAAATAGTAATCTTCTTGGCCATCATTAAGAAAGTAGATCTGACACTTTCTGAAAAAAAAACAAATTGATTACTTTAAAATCCAACTGAGAAAGAATAATTGTAATATTCTCTACTATTCTCATTACATATATAATTTATTCTTCCTGTAGCATAGTTTTTAAAGACCACACTTAGAAATTTCATAGAGAGGGGCAGGCCCTTAAGAGTAAAGACAACAGAAAGCTGGCTAAATATTCAGCTGGGGCTTCCCCTCATGTAGGTGAATGACAATTTTTCACAAAACAAATCCAGCCACACAGCCCTTTGCCCCCTTGCTCCATCCAGACAGTCTACAACTCAAGTTTGATCCCAGAAATCATAGTGCCAGCTTGTGTTATGTATGTGTTGTAGGGTGACTGTGCACCAAAAGATTTGAGGAAGGGCAGAAAGGTCCAAGGTTAGGTAGCCTACAAAAAAAATCCCAACTATGAATTGATGTAGTATATGTAGGACTGTGGTTGCAACTTCATTTAGGAGGTTGGAGAGGCAGTGGAAGGTTTATTTGGAAGTTTGACATTGCTCAAAGCTTACATTTCCATTTATCCTGCCCTTCACAGTACTTCTCAAGGCCAAAAATGTTGTAACATGCTACCACATTGCAAGGACCAGGTGTCCAGAGGGGTACTTTTAACAGCCTATGCTCAAACCAACCAATCTCCCTTATATTTCAGGGCTAAGTGCTGTTAAGAGTCAATACAGTTACTTCAAGGCAACTATGGAAAGTAAAGTAAAACCAGTGCAACAAAGGCTCCACAGCTAGATTCAAAACATCTCATTTAATCAGCTAATTAAGGAAGTAATTACAAGGAAGTATCATCTGCTCTGTCAAAACAACTTTAATTCTCTGTGATGACTACAATGAAAGTGTTTGTCACTAGACATTTCTGAATGATTTCAAGTTACTAAGCTAGTACCCCTTTAACTTTCAGCTGCTGCAGAAATAACCCTTGGGGGTTTCCAATAGCAGTGTGTGCCCACAGGTAGCAGGGAAGTTACCCTGTATGGGCTAGATGAGTTATGGGGCCAGAATCAAAATAAGCAAAAGGACTGTGACACTTGAGCTCAGCAAATCGGGACCAGAAACCAGGACACGCCTAAAGGATGCTCCATTTCCAGTCCTGTTTATTTGTGTGAGTGAATGGGCATGGCCAAGAAACCCAGCTTTTCTGCTGGCTATGTATTTTGGGCTAGCTGTATTTTTTGCCTTTAACTCTAACTCCAAATTAGGCTGAATCAGAAGAGAAAAAACAAAATGCAAAGCAAAAAGTCTACCAAATGCAAAGTACAGTCACTGCCAAATAGAGTGATAAACCTCTATTAAAAAAAAATCACTGTCATTGTGCTAGAGGAATAGAGAAGATAATTTTACCCAGGATGATGTTCTTCTGCTTGCCTGAACAGCACTTCAGCATATGATGTTCTAAGCTATATCCCTCCACTGAGAAATGAGGTACAGAAGCCCCGCTACCACCCAGATGATGGGAACTGCAAAAGGAAATCAGAAACTAAACAAATAAATGAAAAGCAAACAAACATTTCTTAAGTGGATAAGTAGGACATGCTGCTAGTGGGGGAGAATACAATAAGGAAATTAACTTGGCTTAGCTAATTTTGGCTACAAATTGTGAAGCATTCATAAGGGGAAGAAATACATAAACTTTTTTTATATTGGTGTTTGGGACCAATTTTACCTCAGAATGCCAGTGAAGATAAAAACAGGGCAAAGTTGGCTTAAGTAACATGGAGTACATCTTAGTGATCCTGATGATAATGAGGATGGAAAGAAAATAGTGCAGGAATGAATTACTGAATAGAAAGAATGAGTGGTGGTAGTGTCTGGAGTGCTCCTGCTTTGCTGAGACATTCAGCTTTTAATCCTATTTTGTTAATGCTAGATGATGGAAAAAAAAAAGGCTAATGTTACAGTATCTACATTCCAGCAATGTGTGTCTGGCTTGAGTATGTAAATATTATGAAGCATTTTCCCCGATTTATTCATAATTACTTCTATATTGTCAGCTGTACTGGCTTTATTTTTTTGACAACAGGACAGAATAAACATCTATTGTTCAAAAAACCAAAACAACAGAGATGCACATCATTCCTGGAAAAAGATAAGGCTTGTGAATTGTAATAAGTTATTATTTTCTTAATTATATGTGCTTTGATGCATAGTAAACAAATAATTTAGTAAAAAAAGGTGGTGTAGTCTCCAAAACAGGAATGTTGTCAATTGAAAATATTTATGTCTGCTCTTCTAATTCTGACATAAGTATTTAAACAAAAGGCATCTCAATAAAATCCCTGTTGAAAGCGTGATTTACTTATAGACATGAGATTCTAAATGCGTAATAAACAACAGGGCAAGCAATATAATGTTATCTTGTTAATGCTAATTTTAAGATTTCCTAAGCTAAAACTTGACTTAATCAATTTTTGGGGTATTATTACTGATGAAACATTACTTTGCTGTTGTATCAGTGAAAATAATTGAATTTGATTTACAGAAACATTTATTTTTACATACTTATGGTATTGAAAGCTTTTTATTTTAATTAAAATTATACCAGAATCAAAGCTGTTAACAGCCTTGCAATTTAAACTAACTGTTAGAAGAGCTAGAATGCAACAATTTTCTCAACTCCTTTGGCAGTAACAATTCATGTACTGTAGCAACAGGGATGATTATGCAGCACAAATTATGCTTCTCTCTGTAGATCTGAATCAAAAAGTTCAGGAAGTGTCACAAAGCATTTAACATCTCAATGGAAGTGCTTAGGTGTTTCTCTAAAGCAGAACTTCACTGTCTCACGCAATTGCTTTAATGTCTGCAAAGTTTGTGGATTCCCTCCTCCCCAACATAGTTAAAGGTGGATGCTGGTTTTGAGGAGTATCAAAGAGGTCAGTGTAAACTCAGACTCCGATCAGCATCTTTTCAGTTCTAGGAAGGTTTTAGAAATGCCATGGAAATTACTTCAGTTCATCTGAATTTTGAATAATTAGGAGCCAAGAAACTGAGATTCACTTTTACCTTTCCTATATGATACAGCATATGATCACATTTGAAGACAAATGTCATGACGGGAAAATGAGCATGCATCAATACTATTCCACATTCACTAAAACTTAGAATGGCTGATGTAGGATAAAACACGAGACGAAAAAAAGACTTTGTGTAATTCTTGTAAGAAAAGTGTAATAATAACCTTGCTCCAGAAAGCTTGAATTGTTTCAACAATGTGAAGCAAACATATTTGGTTATACAAAGCAAAAGTACAACTAAGTTATCAAATTTACACAAAGTCGGATATCTGAAAGGGGATCTTTTAAAAAAAAACCTTTATTTGAGAAAGGAAGAGACTTATATCAGAAGGCAAAAAAAAGGAACATACAAACAGAATATATTTACAACACAAAACAAGAGATCACCTCTAAGGGTGCAAATTATAATAAATACAGTAGATTTAAAATGTAAGAGACAGTAATCAATTAGAAATGTGGTTGTTTAAACCCAGTTTTACTTTTCACTGGTTCCAGGTAGTTTCTCTATTTTAATTTTATCTGAATTTGAAAGATTTTGAAATTAAAGCACACTAATGTATTGGTGTTTCTCACCTGAATGACATTATAAAAATATCTTTTGTCTTTTGTGAATATGCGTCTTTGAAGTGATATTGTACAAAAGTCTTCTCATTTGCAAGTTTCTCCCCAAATAAAATGTACTTTAAAAGATGCACTATCCCTTTTTGATGAGGCTGAAGTTGGATTTTAAAGAAAATTAAAATACACAGAATGAGTAAAACATATAATTTCATTTTGTATGCCTCACTTTTTGAATGTGAATGTGATTTTTCTCATCCAAGATGGAGAAAGATTTCTGTTCAAATATGAAGAACACGTAAACATCACCTGTGTTTTTCTCAATTAATAAATCTTTCCTATCTAAGGAGGCCTTTCATATTAACAGCAACTATTTAGTCATTTATTTGGAGACCACCTAGGAAAAAGGATAATGTATCTTTAGAAGTTGCAACATTTTATAAAATATTTAATAGTATTAGAGCATAATGTAAACAACACATGCTAGTAACATATTTTAGAACAATATCTACATTTGGCAAAACAGCTATCTCTTTTGAAACAGGATACTGCACCTTAAAATACCTCAGCTTTAGAAATATAAATATTTTTAATAGAAAAAAAAAAAAACCTGACAAGGATTCCAGGTCAGTTTGGAATTATCCATATTAAAGGGGATCTTAATACAATGAATCTTTAACTAGCTTAACAAAAGTAAACCTATAAAACAAGGTAAACATATCAAAAGGGAATATGAAGGAAATGTTTCACTGGAAAGCTTCCTTAACAATTTCCCCACTCGCTTTGTTATTTTCTTTGACAATAAATCAATTCATAGAGTGCCTTTAAAAACAGAGAGCGTGCTGCCCCGTCTCCCCCACCCTGCATTCCTCAGCACATGAATCACTTGGGCTTCCTGTTTCCATAAGGCATTTCCTGCCCCCCCTCCCAAAATCACTTTTCTGCAGAAGAACAGCGGGGACCTGACAAAGTATCGACTTAAATAAACAGGGCCTTCCACTGCATCCAGCCTTGCTCTGCCTGGTCTTACAGCAAGAGAAAAGGGACGCCAGCTTGCTGGTTGCACACATGCGCTGCACTTTTCAGCCCTGGTGACATGCTCGCCGACAGGCTGAAGTTTCCTTTTGCCAAGTTGGCATTCTATACACAGTCACTGTTTTAGTATTTGTCCATGAGACCTAGCGGTAAAGGTTATGCGATGCTGTATGATTAGTCTTTATTAAAAAAAAAATAACAGCTGATTGGATATCAGATGATAACGATAGCAGGTCTGTGCTTTTGCTGTAATACCCTAAAAACTGACTGGAACCTAATGATGCATTTTGCTTCTCACCAGTACTTGCATCTGCTGCATTTAAGGATGTCTCTGTGAACACTACCATCAAATAAGACAGAATGAAAAATTAACTAAGCAGTGCAAAAAAGAAAACAATGCAATTTTTAAGCAGTGCCTTGCCTTGTCTTGCCTCTTTACATCCACCCTGTATTCTTCTCCAAATTATACTTTATACACCAGCCTGGGACCACTGATATAGCAGTCAGTACCTGTCTACTGGGGAAAAAAAATACCCTAATGTTAACAGTGTTCAAGACTACAGTATGATACAGTATGTACAGATAGCTGAAAGCAAAAGTCAGAGGATTCAAAATCATAGAGAAGAACGTTTCATCAATCAGGTCTGGAAACTAATTCCAGCAATTGCTGATCTCAACAAAGCTAGGTGATACGAGTTCTCTTTCACTTGAAGTAAGTGATGTAATGTAATCCTGGGCTAATACAAAGTCTATCAGCTATTATGCAAAGATTTATGTAGAATAATTGACTGCAACAGGTATTTTCTCAATTAGTGGCCATAAGGATGAGCTTCACTATGTTTTTCAAGTGTGCACACAATGCTTCTGCCTTTGTTAGATTCTTTGAACAGTAAAGTAGGATTTGCTAAGTCAGTAAATCAAAACACAATTGCTTATCAGAGCCTAGAAAAGGCATGGGATGTTCAGATAATAACCTTAATTACAAATCCTGGAGCTAAATCTTTGCCTATTACCTGTTGCATAAAAGCAGCTTGCTCCCCAGATTCCATTTGCTGGGTTTGAACATCCTCATCACTGTCCGGTGGCTCCTCTTTGACTTTCACAGCCCCCACCTGCTGTCCTATTCTGTCATCCACACCAGCACTGCTGCTCTCAGCCCTAACGCTGGCACTGCTGGTGGGAGCTCGCTCTTCCTGCATTGAGGGATCTCCATGAAGCTCTTCTTCAGCTTCCTCCAGGTGACTGCCAGGCTGCTTGAGCTGCTCAATGGACTTAGAGAGCATCTGGAAACAGAAGGGAGGGAACAGTTAATGACTCCTTTCACTGATGCCAAACGCCAATTAGATTTGCACTGACAAAGCCTCCACAGCACAACCAGGTAGCTATGCGTTGCTAAAATATTAATGTACAGGGAAAAAAGAACCAAAATTTCTAAGCAAAAGGTCTGTTGTTATTCTACTGTAGAAAATACAATGTGTGAAGAGAGTGCTACAAAGTAATACTAAATTAAAACTAAGGCAGAATAATGAAAATATTACACAACTGTTACGCTATTACAGCTGGCAATCAAGAGAAATTAGTCTCTTCATAATCTCTTCATAATCTTCATACTCTCTTCAAACACAAATGCAGAAATTTATTTAACTGTATTACAGTTCATTTTCCATAACACAAAATACTAAAAGAATTGTTAGCAATAGGAAAATTATTACTCTAGTCAATATTTTGCTACAAGCAAATGAATTCATATTCACACAAGCTTCTCTATAAACTTAAGTATGAAGGCACTAGAAGTTGACAAAGGAGTGGTGACAAAAAGCTTATGTCAGTCACCTCTCCTGTGGCAGAAAGAGACTACAAACTTGTCTGGCTGTGACTGGAGAGACTACAGTTTTTGTCATGCACAGTACAAGCATCCCAGTTTCAGCAATAAAGACATAATGCAATAATACAGCTACCCAGACGATACCAGTTTTACACCATTAACTGCTACTGTAAAGCCCTGATGAGGTGCCAGATGCCCGAGTGTTGCAATTGAATACAGTTTGTGTTTTACTATTTGAGATGCAACAACTGTATTCCAAACCACTCCAAATGTCGTCCACCAAGCCCAAACTGAAAAAAGTCCCTGCTTCGTTGACGGAAGCACAGCTCAGACGTGAGTAAAAATCTGTGGGGTCAAGCGAGTAATTACAATTTATTCAACCGGCTCACTTGGTTTCAAGTAAATACTGATTTGTATCACCAAGGTCAAATATACTGGGGTGGGGAATCACTTTTTACCATTATTCTTACACACTTTCCTCTTCCCATCTGCCTCCCCCCCTCCACCTATCAAGTCTTTCAGAGTTTTAGCTAGTGCTATGTGCTGAGCTACTGGATGGTTTCAGTATAGCTATTTTTGTCACAAACTGTGGACCATCTAGTTTCATTCTGCTTGCTAATGCATATAGAAAAATGCCACCCTGGTGAAGGGCAGGGTTGTCACGTAAACTATGATCAAGAAGCTACAGCTGGATTAAGGAACTACCACAAAATCAACAAAAAGAGCTGAAAGATCTGTTTGTGCAGTTCCAGTTGATGCTCTGATGCATATGCCTCACATCAGTGGAGAAAGAAATTCCACACTCAACGTCTACAGGCTTTGGTCACAGCAAACCTTAATTTTTGGGGTGGAATAGGAGTTTAATGGCTTACTAAAAAGAAACAAACACAAAAATCCCTTTTCATTTCTGTAGTAACTGGCAAATCAGAACATGTGTATCATGCATGCTGCAGGTGGCATGCTCTAAGCTGGGGAATCCTTAATACTGCAGCTAATGCAGAGTGTCTCCTTTTATTAAGCAGCATCTGGAAAATTTCTCAGATCAAACCCACAAATCTTTTCCAGTTGTCTCTCAGAGAGTGACGCTGACCAAGAAGGCACTGAAGCTAACTGTGTGTATTCAGCTCAGGTACAGTCCTTTCCATGCAACATCTACAGGTGAGCCCTTTCCACTTCTCAAGCTAGAAAAGAAAAGCAGGGCTGGCTGCTTGGCTGGCTGCTAGCAAGCACATACAAGCTCAAACATCTGTGTGACAGATAATCATATACAGCATGGAGAGTCACTGATGCTGATCCATCTGTAAACCATTCCATGTGCCAGTTACTTGACATCAGGTGGGTTGTTCTGGACAGGAAGCCAAGAGAAAATGAGTGCATGTCCAGAGCAAAGTTAAGGCACATATTTAGCTCGTTACTGCACTCCTTTCTTTTATGCTTTTGCACTTTTATGTCAGGCTGTTTCTTCTTCGTGCTGCTGTATGGCACAGATCTGCTGCTGAGCTTTCTAAGGCAACACATGATGGCCTGTGGTATATAATGCATAAGTGGAACACCTTCAAACGCTTTTAGCATGTAAGCAGTGGAGTGATACAAGCACACTAAGGAGGCTGTGGACACTAGAGTTGCATTTGTGTGCATTTGAATTTGCAGTGTTCCTGTTTTCCTGAGCAAATCAGCCTGCAATTTGCTTCAGACTTCAGCAACAGCAGGAGCCTAACAAATTAAATTTTCTAAAATGCTGTGAAATTAGTCTTAATGTATTTTCACAGTATTTTTTAAAAATGCATACATATGATCATTGTGATTGCAAAATTTTCTCAATAACAGCCATTACACTGTGACTTAACTAAGCCTCAGGCAAGGGGCTATGAGGCACTACAGTCAAGTCCTCTCATATGATGGAACATGATAAAAATGGGTGGATGGCATGGGGGAAGGGGAACCCAAAACCTAGAAACTACTCCTGCTGCTCAGTCTGCTAAGCCATAGCTAACTCCTTTCTCTGTATCACCACCATGCTTTTATATTTGTTTAAGTGGTTTTTAAAGGCAGCTTGGCCCCATCTTATTCCTGTAATTACATTAGTAGCATTAGCAGGAGACTCTTCAGTTCTCCTAAGTTGGAAACACGTTTTTTTTTATATCTCCTGATACTACTGTGGGAAATTACCTGTCTGGAGACATGCAAAGGTATCATCTTAGAGTCAATATATCTATCTTTTATCTGTGTCTAAAGCTGGATTCATAGTAGAAAAAGAAATGCAGAAAAATGAAACACTGATCAAGTCCCTTCACTGTGCAACTGAATATTTTTGGCTTACACCTAATGTTTAAATCTTTCACTTTAAATCCCCACTTACCATTTTATTCTGAATTTATGTGTAGGAATATGCAGGACCTTCTTCTCATTGTAATGCACATTTTTTATTTGCTTAATCTAAGTATTAATAAGAATCCATTCTAAAAGAGTAATAAAACCACTGTTTATTTCACTAATAAATTAGAATTGTACAGATTGGTCTTCTTTAACCAATACACTTTACTGTTATAACTACTACAACTAAAGGAATGACTCAAAAAATGGTTTAATGCTAATTTTTTTTTCCTTATATCTTCAGGAAATTAAACTGTAAGGGAGATGCATGAGCCAAAGTAAATAGTGTCAGCAGGCAAAAATGCATTTATAGACATCAACTCCATTGTGTAGCTGCAAGAATCCAACCAAGAAAGATATCAAACACAATCTAACCTGCTCGCTCGTACAGAAAAATGGAAGACTATAAATAATCTGGACATTGCAACAGACCATTTTATAGGTTCTTCAGTTGTAGCCCCTGCCTTTGTTTATCCTATGGAATTATACAGTATTTTCAATAAAATGTCTTTACAAAGAGACAAAGCATAAAATCCTGCAACAGCCACCCCATACATTTATTTTCTTAATTAATTGTTCATTTTAAATATGGTAGTAATTTCTAAGAACTTATGTATATACTTGTGGAACACACTTTTCTCCTATGACCATCAGATTCCTTTGACTAGCTATGTATGTTGTTAACTGTACTGAAACAACCTGGTATCTGCTTACTGTTGTCTCTGCTACTCATGTAGTACAACATTTCTAAGGGATGTATTTATCTTTCAGAATCATTCTTCTGCATTACAGCTTAAGCATTAGTTCTCAATAAAGAAGAAAATGCTCTGGGCATTTTTCAGTTCCAAACACAGTCAACTATTCCTACAGTTTTGTCCAAATAATCCCCTGCCATAAGTAATATTTGAACGAAGAAATGTGCTACCTCTCACTTCAGAAGATGCTTGTCAGATGTGTAAGCTGGAAAGCCAGACCCTCAGTTGTAATATGTTTAATGAAACTAGATTCATTTACTCCAGCTGAACCTAATCAAGTCTTCTGTATTTCATTAAATATTATTCAGAGAAGGGAATCATTAATCTGGCATTAACTGCATTTTTTCCAGTATTCATACTGACAACAAATAATCTATTTTTTCCATCAGTAAATGGATAGAAACTTCCATATTATTTTCCATTTTTATCAACAGAATTTTCACATCCTAGATATTTTTGTCATAGATTTTTTTTACCTCACAGTCTTGTCCAGTACCTAGTTCTATATACAAAGATCCTTTAAACCAATTACCATTCTGGAATGAAAACTCAAATTCAGGTGCTCCTTATCTAATCTTTAACATTATCCATACTAATCCCATCCGTCAGTGTACCCTACCAACTGCCCCCTTATTTTAGTCTTTACTACTCCAGTACAAAGGAGGATTTCACCATTGAAACCAGATTGTCAAAATACTATGAATACATTATTTTAAGAACACATGTAGGGTTCCCACACTCATCAAATAAAATCTTGGTCCCAGTGAAGACAGTGCTAGTTTAGCTTCCATGAAGGCAGGTCTTTATTCATCATATGTAACAAAAAATAACCATTCAAGACAGACAGCTTTGTTCACATTCTCTTCACATTATGATTTCTGAGTTTTTTTGAACAGACTTCTGTTGGTGGCTTTGCACTTACATTAGTTAAATCGAAAACCACCCTTTTTTTCTGTAAGTGGCAGGGTCAAAAATTTCTAGAGAGAGACACATAACATCCATGATTTTGGGGGTTTTATTGTAGTAGTGGTCTTTTGGTACCTGATTGCAGCAATTTTCACTGGGAGTTTCAGACTTTGGACTCCCTATATTGAGTGGAATGAAGATGTGCAATGGTGATCAAAGGGCCTTGTGAGGAAATAAGCTGTCATTTGGACAGAAGTGTATTAAAGCTGACAACGGCAAAGCCAATCTTCCCTAAGAGAAGTAGAGTTCAGGTTACTTCATATTTATTATTAATTTTTCCTTAGAAAACTGGGATGAGGGTTTCTGCCTACTTTTGGATGAGATGTCAATATTTGTAGAATGTTTTCAGAAGGTCAGCGTACTCGATCCCAAAGGTATAAATGTCAGACTTCAGTGGTGATGTGTATCGTTTCCCACATCAAAAGCCTGGCATTTGACAGCTGACCAGAAATAATCCACAGGGAATCTTCTCTTTGTTATTAAGGACAGCAGCACACCTCTTGGCAATGATTTGTTTCTTTTCAGAATGGAAATGATCCAGGGGAATTCTTTACCTCTGACCTATGTTAGATTTTGCTTGTTATCACCCTCACAGCAGCACTGGCTTGCTGATGAAGTATATTCTTTCCTCAAAGAAAAGAAATGGCTTTTTAATACAAGATAAATACAAGATCAATGGACTGGGAAGAAAATTGCTCTCTTCCTCTTTTTGTTATTACAGCAAGATTCACCTACATGTCCGCCAAAAAGATCTGACCAAAAACAGTTTTCAGAGAGTGCTGACACATGCCATATCATCTTAATTCAGGGCAAACATTCAAATACTAGGTTCAGTTGAAACACATTAAAGCCTTCAGTACGTGAAGTCCTAAACATAAGGAAAAAAGGAAAGAGAAATGGAACAACAGAAAAAAAGATATTAACTTGTTCTAAGCTTTGATCAATTGTCATTTCAGTCTTCTCAGATTAAAATGGTTCTGGTCTTTCACACCACAAATTTTAAGAGAATATTTGAGGATTCCATATTAAAAAGAATCCTACATTTTTTCCTGACTGAAAAGGAGGGAATTGTATCTTGGTGCAGACTTCATGAACTGAAGAGTAAGGGAGAGAACAATGGAAAATAACAAGTGTATGCATTCCCTTGATACATGCCTTAACTTGGCCTAAGAAATGAGAAGATACTGGATTGCTTTGCTACATGGTCTAGAATATCTAGATATAACACTGCAAAGCAGAGTTTATGTTTGATTGTAAATCAAACTGAGAATAGAGGCAAGTTTTAAGAAGTATATTCTAGCATGCTAGCAGAGTGCAAAAACCTTATGTAGGCACAAGTGTTCAACCTAAACCTTAAAGAATATAGTTTTACATTCAGTACTTAAAAGCCACTCCATTTGATCTTTTCTCACTCTCTTGTCTATGGGCTACCCTTAAATTCCAGGTTTTAAAAATCAGGTTTCTTCTTTTAAGTGTGTATGAAAGCCCCCTAGTTTTCTGTATACTTGCAGAGGGCAGATACATGATTAGAGAAATAACATTTTTTCAGTACTATTAATCAGAATGGTTCTTCTAAGAATGGTGCTGTAGAAGAACCTAGATACTGCAAACTGTCACGTCTGATAAACCACTCGTATGCTCAGATAACCCACTGCTTCTGTGGCTGCAGCGTGATCCTATTCCTCCTTAGGTGTTTGCTGCTCTGATGAGTTACAGTGCTCCTGATGAAAGCTAGCTGCTCTGGGAATAGTGATAAAGGAGACTGAGAAGCTATTGGGGGCAAACTAAGTAGGTTATGGAGGTTCAAGGCAGTGAAAAGCCCTAGGATAAACTTAAATTTCTAGTATCTGCGTATGTGTATAGCCTATATTATAGAGAATAAAAGCTAGGTTCACTAGCTTTTAGTTGTTTTGTCTCCTTATCACAAAACCATGTGAGAATGAAAGAGTATTTCAAGTATGACAGGGAATTATTCTCCTTAATATATGTTTTCATTGCAGTTTAACTCAGACAAAAATGTTACTGAAACAATCCTTATCACCAACCGACTGCAATCTTTTTACTTCCTTATCCAGCCTAGGTCTTGTGAGATGTAATAATTCCTAGTCCTCTGTGACTAGGAATATATTTATGCAACTCAGGTTTAATTTTCACATTCAGGACAAATGCACCTATGTGCCACAGCACATATCCCCAAATGCTATAGTAGAATTTATGTCAATAAGCATATAATCCAACAAAAACATGTCAATGGGGTTCTTTGCTTTGTGAGGAATGCATGAACTGATTGGTTTATAGTGAATACCCACAAACAGCTCAAAGACTCAGTACTTTACCAGTAAAAATTCTCTTCTCTTCAGACAACTGAGGGCAGGTGAAATATTTTCAAAACCTGAGGCTACGAGATATACATATGCCATCTTGATTAAACATATGGAATGCATACTCAAAGAAAAGCCAACTGGAGTCCTAGTTGAGTAATCAAAACACCCAAGCTGAGAGGGGTTAACATGCAAGGATCAGCTCTGAACTTTGAAGTTTTCTGGTCTTCATTTTTCCTAATTAAGACAAGATTTAATAACCAAACCACTGTACAAACTATGTACTTAAACTCTAGGTTTGTTTCTAATTTTGTTGGGAATTCTTAGTAGATTCCAAAGAGTCAGTACACCCTGGGAAGTTCACCCAGTAAGGTGGACTGACTTTTTTTTCCTCTTAGGTACAAGGGCAGTATGCCTGTTACACATCTTTTCTTCTTTGCTACTGCCTCTTACTATTAAGTAACCCTCAAACAAAAGACAACTAGTGATGCCTGCTTAGAATCTCTGACTTACTAGAGGAGCTCCAGTATACAACTTCTGGAAAGCTATGTAGGAAATGCAGAAAAACATTCTCCAGATTCAGCATTCTCCATCATTTCATTACTTGCATATTTTCATTTTAGAGTGGGGAATGGCATCACATTTGTTGTAGAAGCATTAGTTCCTGCTAAGTCTATTCAGATTCTGCTGCTCTGTTTATTAATGGATGGTCATTGGTCATTTTTCTTTTTTTGCTTCTCCTTAGAATAAGGTGTTACTTTACAGGGAAAGAGGAGCACAATTCAATTCTGCATCTGATGTCAGCAATAGCACATTCTTCTTTTTCAATCATTTATGGTAGTTTTATATCACCATATACATAATAAACTTTTAGGTTACTAACTGACTTACAGAGAAAAATTTGGTTTGAAAAAGTAAATAAAAAATTTATCTGGATGTTTAATAAGTTTCTCACATGAAAAAGATAAAATTAATCAGCTGAGTTCAAATGAGTTAAATATTTACTCCTAATGCTAGCCCACAATCAGAAAGCTTAAAATACAATTCAAAGGCAGCTAAATGGAAAGACTGATGAAGCTCAAAAGTGCACATTGAAAAGCTGGATGGAAATCTAATAATCTTTAAGGCACCATTTACCATTCAACAAGAAAACACTAATTTAAAAAAACCCTAAATTTAAAAATTTTAAAACTAATTTAAACCTGGAAGATGCTTTGTACCCCGTTTTGTTGAATTGCGTTCTTACTGATGCCAAGAACAACAAATTACCTCTGTAACACATTTCAGAAGCTGAAAAGGAAAATGTATACAAATGTATATACCAACTGTGCATAAAAATGATACTCATATAAGAACCTTTCTGCTGTCCATGACAACATGACACCAATACCTAAACTCCCTTATTAGTTTTCAGTCTTTACATTTATTGGCAATTCTTTACTTTGGGAACTCACCTTATTCATGTGGATCTGCTGCTGGTACTGTTTCTGCTTCTCCAAAAATTGTTGATGTTGCTGCTGGATAACCAGCTGGGCCAAGGTACTCTGAGGAAGAGGAGCTGACTGGGTTCGATTCAGTGGCCTGTGACGAGGCAGTTTGTGGGCAGCTCTTACGCCAGGTGAGACTCTCTCCTTTGCTGCTAAAGGAGATTGTGGATGAAGAGGAACTGCTCCTGCAAAACAGGGACATTTCACTCCCATCTGACAAACAACAAACGAATAGTTCAAATAGGAGAGAAAGCTTCAGCAGGAGAGGGGTGTATATTGCAGAATTTTGCATCAGCCAGCACTGATGCAGTGGGATGTGTACTGCATGCCTTGCCATGCTGGGAAGTTCAGCAGCTGCAAAAGAATGTGATAAAGTAGTAAATTGTTCTTTTCTGCAATTCTTTCAAGCTAGCAAACAGGAGCAGAATAACTAAAGGGGGAAAACAAAGATGCTGTCTTTTGTCCCCCCACTCTTCCCAATGGTTACAATGTATAGTATCTGTATTAACACATTTTGTTTAATGTGAATACAAATGTCATTAAAAGCATCATTAATTACTATTGTGTTGAAGCCTTGATCATTACCAGTCACGAGAAGTTTTTGCTGTCTCATTTGTTCTTTCAGTAGCAGATGCTGCAAGAGAGCTTGGTGGCTGCTATTTGGCTTTCCCTCCAAAGCAACATGAGGATGAGTTGAGGATGGAGGAATGTTTCCCCCATACTGTCCAGCCAAGGCCACTCCTTGTCTGAGCGACTGGGTGTCCCCCTTCTGCTTTTCTTTGAATGATGATGAAGCCTGTCAAAGAACAACAGCACTAGTAACTGCTTTTCACAGACCTGGCCATTTATATCTCTGCTTGATTAGATGGTCTTATGTCATACTTTATGAATACATACAGAAGAAAAGGTTAACATCCCTATCTCACACTTTCACTGTAAGAAGAAAAGGAAGGAAGAACATGCCAGTTAAATGTAACACTGTGAGAAACTGAGTAATGAAACCACTTGAAAAAAAGCAGTAATAAATGCCAAAGCATAAGGAGCTACCAGTTAGTCCATTATTAATGAAAAGACTGGGCCTATTCTTAAAATTCCTAAAGACCTTCCCACAGCCTCCTGCACAGGAAAATAGGGGATCAGAGGAAAGACTTTTCATTGTGTCTGGAATAGGCAAGGCTTGGTTTTTCACGTAACTTTCCATCAGACAGCAAGCCAATCAGAAAAACAAAATAATTACCTGTAGTAGTGGGAAGCTATTACTTTTCCTGGAGCACTCCCTGACTCCCTGAAGGACAGCACAAATATAAGTTTTACTCTTTGCAAAGTAAATTTGTATAGTTAAACTCTCATCTGCAGAGTCATGGCTGTTGTATGTGTATCTCATTTAAAGGGCCCTTCTTAACTGCACAGTTATTATTTTAAAGCTTTTGAAAATTTTGGTCCTTCAGCATTGCAAATGTATTTTATATTTCTTTGTTCTTTGTCCAGTTTAAACAAAAATTATTTCTTAAAAGAGCATTTAAAGCAGAATAACAATTTTCACAGCAAGAATAATAATGTAACAGAAATAAGCATTTTGAGGCTTGCTCAAAATAACCACTTATTGTATGTCATAGTTAAAAAATTCTCTCTGATAATCTAAATTCCATAAATTCTAACAACGAAAAACAAGGTTTTTAGTAATTTTTTGGGGGTGTATGCTTGCTTCACATTCTGCTATCACCCTTCCCTGAAAAACAAACACTGAAGTAAATTTTACATTCAATTTACAACTACTTATTCTGGTAACAGAAAAAAACATTACTTGCATAAATCAACCCCTTTGTTTTTTCTAATGCCAAAAGTAATATTTGATACTAGCTGGCCACATCAAAAGCTCATATGATTTGATTGGGAAAATTAAACATATTTTCATTTCCATTTTTTTATGCTGTAAAGTTACTTTGAAGCTAGTTATATTTTTTGTAAACTATCTAAGAAAATTTTGATGATATCGCCTGGAAAAGTAAGCACCACTTTTCATGATCAGTTCAATATTTTTATCCATTAAAAACAATGACTTGCTTATAAATAACTCATGAAAGACTTTTAGAGAACAGATTTAAAACTTAAACATTTTTTTTTTTTGCAAAGTCTATGCTTGATGTTAAAATTTTGTACTGCAGAAATATATTATTGGTGGGAACAGTAAATGTGCCAAAAGAGCCATAAAAGAACACAAAATGTAACTTGAAACTGTCTTTAGGACTGGAATTAAGTAGCACTAGTTAGACGTATAGATTTTTGAATTATTTTTTTTTTATCCCATGGAAAGCTGTACTTACACCCCTAGTATTTTTACAGAAGTTACCAATTCATATTCTAAGAAATTTAAATTGCTAAAATTACTTCAGAATTTATACACTGTTGTACAGAACCACCATATAACTTATATCAGTATTTTTACATTTTTTTGGTGGAAATCATAAAAGGTAAGCTTTGACTAGTAGCAAAATTTTCAGGTATTTTACTGAACCTCAGATTTCACCTCTAGGTTACTCAAACTTAAGTCTAGATCGAAAGATTCTTATCCATCAGCTTGGATTTCCATACAAAAGCATGTCTGTGTTTTCGTACACTTTACATATTAATTTAATATTAGCTCTAAATAAAACTGGTTGCTGCAGACTGAACAAAGGGTTGATGAATATAAGTATTAAAGATTGTTCACATATCACTGATTTTATGTGCTACCAGTGTCTGATTGATGCACCTCAAATAACAAACCCCTTTGCAGGAATACTGGATTCTTACCCTCCTATGCTCCAGCCCAAATCAGGTTGCTACTGGAATCTTACAAACAGTTACAGGTGCTTTACCAGGCAGGGTGATCATTCAATTTTATACTTAAACTAAATGATCTCCTCATATACTTCTCACCATGTCCAAAATCCTTTATATGATTTGCAGACATAAATGCAAAGCATGTGGCCCCATACTGAGCTAAGCTCCACGGTGGCACTTGTTTATTTGTGATTAAGAATGATTATTGCTTTCAAGTTGTGCTCTTAAATGTTCATATCTTGCCACAATACAAAGAAAAATCTGGTTCCTACTCTGAATTGCTTATGTTCCCAAATGCTAAAAAAAAAAAAAAATAGTCAGAAAGTAGGTTTTCTGGAAGCAAAAGTAGACAGAGAAACTTGAGACTGGTCACTTACACTGATTTGAGGTTGTACTGCTGGAAGTCCCAAGGTAATGTTGGGCAGAGAAGGGGATGTGTACAGACTCAACAAGTTCACTGATTCATCCTGTATCAACAGGCGTGGCTGTGAAACCAGATGCTAGAATAAAGAGGAAAAACAACAAAACTATAATCTCCAAGCTTTTTAACTTGGTTACTTTGCCCTCGTTATCCTGGCACATTGAAAGGCAGTTTTGTATCATGCATTGGTTTGCATCCCAATGGAGTTCCAGATAAGGAAAAGTATTGTCCCTGGGAAAAAGCTGCTGATATTTCTTTTCTCGAGAAAACAATTGATATATGTCTGGGGTTATTCCTTGTTTAGTAAATCAAATTTGCATACAAAATGGAAATCTTGAGTATTCCTAGACAATCTCTTCTCATCCACTTCTCATCAGTTCCACATAATTTCTCACCAAATGTACTTTCACTACTAGAAATTCAATAGGAATTTAGCCAATGAGTATAGCTAGCTAAATCAAAGGTGTCCCAAATGTGGGTGTATTAAACCTTTACCACAGTTATTGTTTTTGTTGTAAAGTATGAAATGTCATTTCTACCTAGTCCATGTATTACCCAGATTGTGATAGGAGGATGTTCCAGGCACATTATTTACTTCCACTGACATGGGAATTTGGGGTAGAAGGTGAGGTAGATCGCCACATCTGCCAGTAAAATAAAAACTTAATTCTCTCTCTCTGTGCATATATGCAAGACCAGCATCCTATCCTTCACTGATGGTAGGATACCCCTCACAAACATCCTAATCCCCTTCAAGTTAAAATATTTAACACTTCTTTTGAAGCCTCATGATATAATTTTCAAGGACATGTAATTGTTGATATATTTTTAATTACTGTCAAGTGAAACCAGACATTGTACGAAGATCACCCTCTGTCTTTCCATTTTAGAATCATTGAGAAGAAACATAAAAAGTTACATTACCACAACAGGAATCTTTTTGAAGCCTTTGCCTTTCTGCTTTAACAGTCATGTTTTTCAACATGTGGTCTAGTATAGTTGCTTGAATTACATCTTCTGTTTAACTCTTGCTTCTCTCCCAGAACTTTAACACAATAAGAGCTACAAAGGTCTTATTAGACTTAGGAACTCTGGCATGATATGGTCCCCAAGGGAACAACATCCTTGAAAAAGAATACCCTGTGTAACAGTATGACACAGTGACTGCTTTCTTCCCAAACAAAAAGCATATGGGACTCCAATAATAGACCACCTCCAAGAGGGATACTGCACACTCGGGCTTTGACTAAAGTAAATATAATAACTTGTCAAGCATGTTGTGGGGAGCTGTAGATTTTCCCCTGGACAAACCTGGAATATCAATTAACTCTCTAAAATACTTTGTGCTAATACAATGCAACTTCAGACCATCAATGAAAAGTGGTTAAGCACAAAAACACAGGATGTTATTCCAAAACATAACCTTCCTCATACAGTTTGTTTGGAGATATGACCTATCACTGAGACAATAACAATGGAAGTCTATCTCTGTAATTTTCTTTTGGTACCCAGGGAATGACAACAGATAGCATACAAAATAAAGAAGCTTCACTTGTATATTACATTATTTCCTGGCTAACAGTGTCTTGCCTTGATAACATCCACTTTTGACCATGAATAAAACCATGTCAAGACTATGGAAATATTACTGAGGGAGACTACAAAGATTTAAATGAAAAAGGATGCTGTAGCAGTTCTAATGTGCCTCTTAGAATACAATCACATCTGTAACAACTGCAGCATCTATGCAAAGACATTTCAAAAATGCATGTTTCCTTTTTGGTTTTCAGTATGCCGTTATTACCTTCTAAGATTTGAATTAACAAACATAAGAGTGACAGGTTGTATAGCAGTAAAACACATTCCCACTTAAGGTCAGGCATGAGTGTTTCCTGAGGCAGAATCAATCATGTTATGTGCCATAGGAGTTTAATGTTGAAAACAGGAGTTTACTATTAAGAGCATTTAAATACCATCAAATTTCTAATACTGCTAAAAATCAGCAATTTTAATTTTGCAAAAGTAAAAAAATTTAAATAATATTTTCAGTAATATTAGCCTAGCATCAGTTAGACCCCATCTCCCAAAATAAGTTGAGTAGCCCGCCTGCATAGATTAGGGACCTGCATATGCTGAGACAGAACTGCATGACATCAGCTACAGCTTCTCTTTTTACACAGTTGACAATACCTTGAAATGGTGGCACAAGATAGAGTTGCCAGCAGTGTCGTTTGGCAGCACAATGTCTAAGCCATGGTCCTTTTCCTACATGTAGACTTGTTGGTTTTTGACTGGCACTTAAATTACCACAAAGAGCAACTCACCCTACTTGCTCCCCTATATACTTACTCACTGGAACCATGGATCCTGCCTTCTGATGTTTAAAATAGCCTGTCAACAAAGCTACCCTCTTTCTTACAATAGAGCACAATAACTAAATGTAACAGTACCTGATGAGCAGCAAGTAGCCATGAGTAGTTATTGTAATTCTGCTGTGGTATGGGGAGCAGCTGAGAAGTGGGAACACCTATTACATGTGTGTAAGTTTTTATGCACTTTTATATGTTAGGAGAGGAAGAATAAATGGTTTGACTTACTACTTCTCAATTGTGGATCTACAGTAAGGTTTGTCATAGCTTTGAATATTCACAGTTACTTATATACTCTTATTTCTTAAGGCTTTTGAGGTGTCAGTTTGAGTTTTTTTTGAAATTAATTAGACTCTCTACACACACCCTTGAAGGAGACCTCATCAGCTGGACAGAAATCTACACATTTTTCCACTAACCACTTGCAAAGAGCACCTCAGGGAGCTCAGTATTAGAAACATAGTGCTGTGGCATTGCACAAATCAAGTATGAGTTTATCTGGCATACATGCAATTTATATCTCCTGCATAATCAGGTGATATTCTAGGAAATGCTGCTCTCTAAAACACAAATGAAAGGAAGAAAATTATCTGAAGCTTACATCAATTGGAAACTTGCCATTGCCTTCAATGGCTTTTGACCAGGCCATGAATGACTAAAATTAATCATTTCACATGACTAAGGCAGGTTGTCCCTCTGAACTCAAGGGACATGCTGTGCAGGGGGCTCAATCCTGCTTGCATTTCTCATGCAAGTAAGTTTTAGCCCCAGCACAGCAGGTGACCTGAAAGTGTACAGCATGCTACAAGAGACAAATAGCTACTGTGGTGAACCTTGATGATACTGGAGACAACTGGGCCTAATAAAACCAGCATTTTATTTATAACGCGCAATTAAAAACGTAAGTTTAACTTTCAAGTTTCATATAATAAGACCAGTGTCTTAACAAATGGTACTGAAAGTACCATTAAGGGAACTGTGATAGTAAAGTATTATCTGCAAAAATGTAGCATTTGCAGTGCACCATTTTTAATTCAACAAGTCTACTCACCAGCTTGTCTGCTCTGGAGAGTAAACCTCTTAAAAGTCTTGCTATTCAAATGGATATGACAAAAATACTTTAAAAATCTTTTTCATTACTGATAATGCTCCAACTCTGTCTGTGCACTAGCGTATAATCATTTACAGTATTGACTCATGTTTTACTGGTAAATGGCTCTCTGTCATAGCAACCTGTTTTCCCTCAGCAAAAAGTGTTTTATTTGCTGCCATGAAAACTGCGGCTACCCGCCCACTCAGAAATGAGCACACCACTTACTGCAAATGTCACAACAATGATTATGAAACAACACAAATGATGTGAGTCATGCGGGATTACAGCAAAACAAGTGATATTTTGGGTGATTTGGAACACTTATCCTATTATTAGAAACTTCTGTACTTTGTGTATCTGATGAAAAATTGATTAGATACATAGCTTTTGAGAGCTGGCAGCTAATGCTAAACTAGAAAAGCACTATGTAGGAGTTCAGCTGCTGTTAAACTACAAAAGAAAATCCCACTGAAATCAAACTGCACTGAAGCTGAGATTTAAGGAAAAAATTCTGAGACCACAGTATTAAAAGTCAAGTAACTAGAGAGGTAAATAAATACCCAACTGGATCCAGAAATGGAAGCCCATAGTTTCAGCTTCTTAGCTTACTTCAGTGAGCTAAGTGTCTGAGTCCAGCACACAATAAGAGCAGCTCAACTTCTAAAGGAACTTTTTAGGCTCATTTAAGCATCTGTGATTGTATGATGGGGCTATAACTTCTGATGTCTGCACAGTAATGGCTAACGATATGCAATGTGGTATTCTACTAATAAACAATGTGGTGTTCTGCTGGTTGTTGCTACAAACTTTCTAAATCTCCCCAGAGCTTCTATCTAAAACATTCCCAATATTAAAATACACCATTTAATTCCACTAAACTAGGATCTGATCTAATCCAAATGATGGATCTTACTCTGCATCATTTAAATTTCTTTGCAATCACATACAGGGGGGCTATGAGGCAAGACCACATGTTAGCCATCAATGCAATTTTTCTTTCTTTTTGGTTACGGGCCAGAGAGAGGCTACTAATCAGTGTGCAGAGGTCACCCACCTGCCCCCTGGATCATAGTTCACACACACAATTAATTCATTATGGGGAAAAGTCACTGCTGGAGGTTGAATTGCCCATTCCAGGTTTTTTTGAGGTGAATGTCCTGCCACTGACCTGGAGAAATAGCTCCATTAGCTAAAACTGCGCTAAATCACATTTTCTTATGCAATTTTTCTAACATAAACAGTATAAAGCAGTGATTAAATATAAAACTTTGCCACCAAAGCAGGAATTGCTGTATGTGTAGGCACTGGATACAGAATATTGCAGCTTATGATTGTCTCTTGGTTGTATTAGTTTATTGCCCCTTTACAATATTGCCTTGGAAAGCATGACTTGGGCATGTCATCTATGCTAAATTAAGTTTATCACAACTGATTTACTATCTGCATTCCTGTTGTTATAGGCACATACGTATGAAACAGTTTAAGGAGTAGTTAAGGTTCCTTCTGAGTACCATCTCGCTTTACAAAACAAGTATCCAAGGCTCTTGGCATGTCAGTTATGTTGGTAATTACTGCCCTGATATGAAAACTGAGGTACCGGAAAATAAAAGGTAGATGTGCAAAAGGATTTAGTCACCTAACTCCAATACTGTAATTAAAAAAATCTACTTCAGCAGCCATCTGAACCTGGGACCACCTTAAGTCACACGTGTTAGGGTCATCAATGCCTAAGTCACTATTTTGCACATGAAAACTCTTCAGCATTCTGCACTGTGCATCTCTTCAGGTTATCCCAGAAGGTAATGTTCTGCAACACAGATGCTCCCATGTTCCTTCCATAGCTCCTTCCCACTCTTCCTGTAGCATTACTGCTGCTTTTGTTTGGACTTTTGTTACCCAAGAATCTCCTGAACATGCATCTCATATATGAAGATGTATCTCATACATAACATACTCTGTCAGCCTGCAGTGTTCTGGTATCCCTGATAATTATATCTTCTGCAATTACTCTGTTTGTGAGTATGATCAAATAGAAGTTTCAAATCTCATCAGTCAGTGCAATTATCTACTCAATAAAGAGTCTTACCTCAGCCTGAATGTTAGATGACAAAACTGAGCTTTCATTCTCTGTTAAACTGCTGGTTGGACCATTGTTTGGGGAACTGGGACCTGATCCAGGGGAACTGCTGCTGACTGAGGATTCTGAAAAACAGATTAAGCATACATGAATTTTGCACTGGAAAGGAACACATGATCTTGATTAACTGCATACTCTTTATGGCATGGAGATTTTTTTTTCTGTTGAAAAGCACCTATTGCTTATGCTGATTACATACATTAAAGATTTTTAATCCACCCTCCATTTCTTTTAGATTTCACAGTGCTAATGAGGAAGAATACTCTTGGCCTTCCCCCTTCTGATCTGTCTGCTTCACAAAGGAAGAATTTACTATTTATTTTTCCCACAAAGATGGTATGATAACTCATACATATCAGGCAGAGATATAGACATAGAACTTGTAATGAGTAAAAAGAAAATAAAATATTTTCTTGTTAATTGCAGAGTCCTGCCTCCGTAAGAGATCAAAATGACAGAGATAGCGGGCTTGCAAAGGTCATGATAACATGTCGTCAATTCATGACACCTACTGCCATCCCCTTTCTGTTTAGAAAGGCAATGAGCCTGTTGTGGACTAACTGTTACATACAGAAGTAATAATGGCAAAATATACACCACTTTCACTACATCTTAGGCACAAATATGAAGGAATATTTACAGTATACAAAAAATTTGAAACAGCATTTGAAAGGCCGTATGTTATTCTGATTTAAAACTTCCCAAGTTCTGTGTAAGATAATAGGGAAAAGGGTGATCTTGTTGCATGTTGTTGCATTGAGTTATTCTAATCCTACACTGATATAAATTAAATTTATGTAATGGAAACAGTTAACAAGGTTAAAGATGGAAGAGTGCAGCATTAGTAAAGCTAAGCCTATTTTATAGGATTGCTTTCAAACTAAAGATGTAAAATAATATCTAAATGTGGCAGTCAATATTCTGTAGCCATTCCTTTGCTTCTTCAGTCTTTCTGCCTCAATTCAGAAGCAAAAATATATCCTCACTTTTAGTGAAATAATGGGGAGATTTTATAGCTGTTTCTTGGACCTGTTACTGTTTCCTCCTGGAGCTAACTTCAATTTACTGAAGTGAATCCATACCCCGTAATATTACCTGGTCAGGTGAACCTCTTGCATTGTGTTCTCACTAGTTTTCATAGAAGAGCAGAATTACAAACTTTTTTTTTTTTAAATTACAATAGTACTTTTTGTGTAAAGAGGCATTTAAATAAAGGACTGGTTTCTATTCAAAGAATTTTTATAAAAGGAGAAAAAGTCTTCAACCAGAAATGTTTGAATGGAGAAGTTTCGATTATGAAAGGTGCAAAACGTCATAGAGCTGATATTAATAATTATAATGGCAATCTGTAAGGCTCAAATTATTGTCAGAGCTAGGAAGAGAACGCATTTATTTTCAGATTTCTGCTCTTTCAGTAGTTGCAGAAAAAAACTCTTGGGATAAGTATTTCACTTTATGCCTTACTTGCAAGCATACAAAATACAAGGAAATCAGTTAAAACTAACGAAGTGGAAATCAAGAATCTCATAAGAGCTTCAGCAAATGGAAATTATAAATTATCTGTAAAAAAATTCTAAGCTGGAAAGAATTTATAAAGAATACTTTCATTCGCATCCACGTCCCAGTTTTACACATGACATGTGAAAGGTTGTCACAAGAATTGCATGTATGGGAACACTGATGTGAATTTGTGTTGTGCTATATTTCCATCTCGGTGTGACATAATTCTAATACACCAAGTGAATTCAGATACAGACCTGACAGACAAATAACAGTTGGCTGTATAAACATACAGCCTCACGGTAACATCTCTTGAACAAGCCATGAAGCTACCGAATGCTGATGCAGTCAAACCAAGAAATGTCAGAATGACACCAAATACTGTAAATACTCTTTGAGTTCACAGGTAAGCCCTTGCCAGCATACTAATCCTATGGACTAAAAATGAGAGGATTTTAGGCTGTTTGGGAGCTTGGATGCAAATATGCAAAACAACATATATGACAAAATTTACCCCTCTGGAATACCAAATGCATGAAAGAAAGCCTTAGAATCCATGGTACATCCTCTCTGTCACTTTTTAAGTTCAAAGGCAGGAAAAATACCGAAAACAAATACTGCTTGATGACAATGTTCTACTTTGTCTTATTTCCCCTTTTAATCTTCTACTCTATGCATAATTTTGTATTTTAACATGCTAGAAGTTCACTTTCAATTACTAAGAATTCTTACTATTGGCCATGACCAACAATATGCCACTGAATATTTAAATGTTTCAACTCATTCTTCTCAAGAAAAAAACAGTTTGGTGAGCCCTCTACTTTTCTCAAGCAAGAGAAACCAGGGGCACAGCAACAAACACAAGATTCCAAAATGGCCTTGATTAACCTAATACCAGATAGGTGGTTTTGCACCTGCTGTTAGCATCTGCATTTTCCATGGGAGGTGGGAAGTGGGAGATACGAGACCCAAAACATTCTCCATGAATGGAAGACACAAATTAAGGGTAGAGACTATTCTTGTTTTCTTTTATGGCCCTTGCTGCCAACTGTCTACCATTTATTTGTTCTCATACTTGCTGTTGTAAATACTAGTTTCCAAGATGTTTATAAAGTACAGCTTTTGAATTGACAATGACTTTTTCGTAATCAGTAGAAATCTATTTATACACAACCGTTTATTTAATATAGTTTTCAGTAGCAGAAAACAAAGCTACAACCTTTTGTTTAGCAAATCTGTTTCACCATTATCCTGTGAGAAGTTGTAGCTGATGCAGAATTTCTATATTTTTAATTACCTGTCACCTCGAAGAGGCGCTTCTTGAATGAACTGACATTTCCATCCTTCCTCCTGAGTAAAGGACTGCTTCTCCTTTCTGTCACCTTTTGTTTTAACCTTGAACGTACCTTCAAATTGGGCTCTGAAGCTGGAAATTAATGAGAAGAAAAGAAATTATTACAAGTCAAATTACTGCTTTGTGTCAGGCACTACTGCCATTCCCTACAGGATCTCATCTGATCCAAGGACGGCTTGGAGGCAGAGATTTTACTGCCCATCCAGCCCAGGCATCCTGCTGTTCCTCATACAGCTCCATTTTAGATTGGAAGCTAGGAAAGAGATGAAGAGTGCTGAAAAGCAGCTTTGTATCCCAGTATGTTTCTCATCCCATTTCAACTCCGAAGTTCCCCATTAGTTATTGTTAATATCATAAGTATTAATTAGCCATGAATGCAAATTTTGTTCTACATCATTTTTCTCTCTCTTGTAGGTGAAAACTTGGATAGAAATACATCTTGGAACTTGAAACCTTATAATTGGATTATGGTCTGTTGACAGAAATAGGGAGAAGTCTCCACCGGTACCTTTTTATTTCTCTTAAAAATATAAATTACGGTAAGCCTTGCTGGCAGAACATTTCTTGGTCAGCAGTTTTAGGCCCAGAACTTCAATGTTTTCTGAGTAACACACAGATTTATGACACTTTATGACAGCATCCTAAGAACATTTACACAGAAAAATATATGCTCTAAAAAAGAAGAACTAGGATTGATTCCCAGAAAACTTAGGATTATATTTAATGCACCTTGGGCAAGTTCCACCTTTGTTTCCTAAATGGACACAGTCATTTCATATGAAAGCCAGAAATGAAGCTCTGATGTGCTCTTTATTTTGTGATATATTTAGAATGATAAAATGTTTCATGTACTCATTTATCTGTTCTTCTAAGTAAATCCCCTATCAAACAGACTAAGAGCTAGTGAAAGATAATTGTGGAATAGAATTTGTTTCTATTTCCCTTTCTGGAACTGAGGCTTGGCTAAGCAATATCTCAAAATAGAGAAGGCTGGAAACTGGGATCAGCTCTCTCTCGTGGGTACAGACAGAAGCCCAGCCCCAAACATGGACCAAGAATTAGCAGTAAAACAAAATAAATAAAATCATCTCTCAATTCAGCATTATATCATCTGTTATTTTGGGGCAGGAATGCAATCCTACAATGCTAATTCCAGTCCCTACCCAGCACAAATCTTTCTCCTGCTGTTCCCACTTGTTCCCTCTGGGATGGGGCCATTAGAGCAAAGGGGTTGCACCTCTGCTGGAGTGCTTCTGTAACCTGCAATACCTGCAGTCATGCACCAGTCTTGTCAGGCACTACATTGCTCTTGGAAAACTCTCCCTTCTAAATGGCCTGGGCATTTAATATATTTCAGATGAAAATAGACAGGTTACACAACACTGGAAATCTTCATAATAATAAAAATATCACAAAAATTATTTTTTTATCACTTACTGCCATTTCTAAAACTACTGATAGTAGTGATAGAATACAGATTACTTCTTTGCTGTCTAGGACACCATTTGCTATGAAACTGAAAATATAACAATAGGCTAACATTACAATGCATACTTTCACCAAAGATCTCACCAGGTATGATGACATTTAGAAGAAAAGATGCTCACTCTTTTTATGGTTATTTTGATTTATACTATTCTGTACTCTTAAAAATTTAGAGAATATTTTGATATTCATGACAAACTAATGTGATACAAATCCTCAGCAACACTCACTGCAGAAATGCTCCACTTCTATATGAATGTGTTGTGTTCAGTCACAGTGATTGACTTTCTATTTTTACCGTATTATCATTTCATTCTGTAACTGAATCAATCATATAGGCAGAAAAAGCAGACTTTGATGTCAGTATATGAATTTATGAGCCACCTGAGAAGACAGACCTTGTGTAAAAAGACAAAGATAATTTTTAAAATTAAATAATCAATTTTAAAAATCAAAAGTCATGGAAAACAGTGGTTTTAAAATTATAAAATAAACCTCCTAATAAAAAGGAAAAAGAAGGTTTAAAGAGTGTTTGCTTCAACTACTGGCTTTCTTGAATGTCTCCCATGAGACACAGCCAGCTGCTAGCATGGTACCACCTAGGACTTGATGGCTGGCAGTAAGAATTCAGGTTTCAGTGCACTAAATATATAAAAATTCTAGCCAGTTTGAGGATGTCTGCTCCAATGAAGAAAATGCAGAAGAGGAAAGTAGTTTCTTGACACCTCTCTATGGCTGAGGCACTGACTTTGTGTGCGACTGTAGAGGTTGCCATACCATCCCGCCCCACCAAAGCTGAAGCAGAGGAGAAACTTCTTTACTGTGAGGGTCACAGAGCACTGGAACAAGCTGCTCAGAGAGGCTGTAGAGTCTCCTTCTCTGAAGACTTTCAAAACCCACCTGTATGTGTTCCTGTTTGGCATGCCCTGGGTGATCCTGCTCTGTCAGGGAGCTTGGACTCGATGATCTCTAAAGGTTCCTTCCAACCCCTAACATCTATCTTTCTGTGATTTTATTGTTGATTGCAACAGATATGGATCACAACAGCAACCCCACGTGCTTCAGTGGCAGTAATAACACATTAATAGTAGACACCTCTCTTCTGATACTTAAAAGGCAAAATTAAGCATTTTAAGCTTCAAGGATAGAGCTGTGGATTAAAATTATAAATGTGTATATCTGTATCTACATACACAAAGACTACCCCAAAGCACATATATGAGATTATTTAGAAATTATTTTAGATCTTTAAACTCTGAAACATAAACAAATGAGCAAAAAGT
>JANHGN010006455.1:0-15590 GCA_024605025.1 Megaceryle maxima | reverse complement strand
TAAATTTCCTTTTAAAAAATGCTGGTATGATATGCTTTGGTTTTTTTGTTATCTGGAAAATAATCAAAATTGAAAATGAAAAAAAAAAAAACCCTTATTTTTTCTCAGAAAAATAATATTGTAGGAGAATGCAACCAAAGCTTGTATATTTTTCAGTCCTTGATTTAGTGAAAAGATCCAGCCATTGTATTAATGTTAAGAATAGGCTTAGGTACTTTGTTGAATAAGAATGGATTGAATAAGAGTAAGCATGTTTTAAATTAAGCACATGCATAAATGCTGTCTTGAACCAGAGCAAAGCAGCACTTCGCATTAAAGAAAATAATTTTCTGCAACAAAAGTTAAATGCAGTCTTTAAATTTTACTGTCTCTGATTGACTGTTTCTTTTATTCTTATTTATAGACTAGGTTATTCTTCATTTTCTAGAATTATCAATTCATATCAAGTTAATGGAAAAATGCTTGATGCCCTTGGAAATATCTTCTATTTCTTTTTAAACAACATTATTATTTAGTAATAGTTGAAAGTGCATTATGTTTCCTGAGTCATAGGTATCATAAATCAAAGCCAGAACCCCATTTCTTTTCCCAAACTACATGTAGAAAATCTGTCATTGCACTCCCAGCCCCCATATGTGTTTTTGTATACTTTTTACCATAACCACTGAAAAATGCCTGTAAAATAAATTGCAATGTTGAATTGCTATGTTGGATAATCTGTGAGGAAACTGTCAGTTGTCTTCTGACATTTCTCGAGGGATTCCAATGTCACAAACAGCAAGGAGGGTTAGAATTATGGTATTAGCCTTCAAAGCTGATTATAAATGTGCAACGCATACTTCATTTAAACTGGCATCTCATGGAAGCTCACACACCTAACACCTGATCTTCAGTTACTTTCCCCAGTGATGGGAATAACTTAATTTTATCCACGGAATATTTGCTATGCTACTCTAAAATGTGAAAGTAGAAAATCTCTCTTGAAGGAGTCATTACTTACATTTTCAGTGACTTTTAAGACAGTTACATGCATCTGCAAGCATTTATGAGATACATGTCCTGCTTTATATCAAAACTGGTGAGATCCACTTAAAAACTTCTCCGAGTTGCACTGAAATACAGATTTTTGTCTACCTTCAGTGTTAGCATTAGACTATATATTTAAATTGCAATCCTTTTTCAGAAATTCCATCTGTTAAAATGTAGATAAGGAAAGGACACTATGCATATGGCTTAACATTTTCATTCCATGGTCATATAGTTTGCTGTTTTAAACACACTCATGTTGTGAATGTTAAAAGCAATGGGTTTATCTTTACCTTTGATTTCATTCAGATTCTCAGGGGAATAGCTATCTATATAAGTAAGTTTTTCATTGTGATACTATAATTTGGTGTACAGTGACACAAAATCCTTCCACATCATCTGGAAGACTTCCATAAGTATTATTTCAAAGTAATTTTGTTTCCATACCTGATTACTTAACCTGAGTATGGGTTTTTTTTTTTTTTGTAATCAGCATTAAATTTGTTACTTTTTCCTTTCATAGGCACATCCATTTTCATTTTAGTATAGGGAAAAGCAAACAGAAAGCATTAAGAGTAGAAAAATGTATTAATTTTTAACTCTCATTTTATCTCTCCACTTACTTTTACAGCTTCCTCTCTAAAAATTGTTGTGTTGTTTGTATGTTTTTTTCTTTATTGAACTGATCCATTGAAAAATAGTTTAGTTGAGTTCCCAGGAGAAAAACTTTTATTATGAGTAACTTTATTTTTAATACCTGATTGGAGAATAAATAACATCAGACAGACTGTTTTTAGAAATATTTCCTTTACATCATATTTTATGATTATTATGACTCTCTAGTCCTTTTGCATACTTTCAGAAAGTTTTTCTTTCCCTTCCTGAGTTGAACTTACTCTTTTTTCTACTGTTTACCCAAAATGTTATAGTATTTAGCTTTGAAAAATACCCAGTATGTGATGTTTGAAAAGTACAGAATGGGGCTAAGATTTCCACACATAGAGAAATGTCTTCATTCTTTGACATTTACCAAACAGCAGAGGGGGAATAGTTACTGATGTGCAATAAGAAAAGGTAGGAGAATCTTCACTCCCTACTCCCATGGAAGTGAAATAGTGCAATATCAGTGCATATTTTACCGATGTTTTTTGGGCAGTTCACACACAAAGGTGATCTGTAGAAACCCAGAGAATTTTTACTTGTACATCAGTGAGTAATCATAACTGTGTTTTCCCCATAATTAAGTCAATCCATTGAAAATATATAAAAATTAAAAGCTTAACTTTAAGGACTTGTTTTCTTTGTCTCTAGGGTTTACACTGTTCTCTGTGATTTTTTTGAAATTTTTTTTTTTTTTTTTTTTTTTTAAGGATCATCTATTTCAACTGGAATCGCATAAATTTGAGAGAGGACGAGGCAGGTGCCCTTTTGACCCCAGTTCTTCCTTCACCTCCATCTTAATTGGTAATGATCTTTATGTCACAAGCTTCACGGTCCTGTCAATCTGTCATTCTGAGCCTCTTTCTTCATCACACTGAAGTGTTGTCTGTCTTCTGTTGCAACCTTCTACTTGTCAGACTTAATCCTCATGGTGCTGCCCACATTAAAATTACATCCCAGGCAGCATTAACTCCAGCAAGAGTGTCTCACTGAATTGAGTAGATATTACGTGACACATGCCATCCTGAAGAGGTAACTGATTGTTGTGTAATTTTGGAAACAATAATTTCCTGCTTTCCTTCAAAGCAAAGCAGTATATGTCTAGCTTATTTTTTTTTATACCACAGAGACAAATGCATGAAATTTAATATTTTCAATCTACTGAGAACTACTCTGAGTAACAAGAATCTTACAAAAATGTGAATTTAACTGGTTTTATATAAAATATTTATTGTTTATATAAAACATAGCTTTTGAGATCAAAATAGATTTTTTTTCAATGCTGCCTTCTAACAAAACTATACAAAGCTTGTGATTCTCTGTTAGGACTGTTGATCTTATACTCAACACTTAAATAGAATTCAGTCTAAGTCCTGCAGTGACAGAAAGCTGTGATGAGATAGTGCTCCTCTGTGCCTTGCTGGTAAACATACCTCTGTAGGGTTGGGATCTTTGAAGTTGTAGTATAGCAAACCACATGTTAGTTCCTCTTTAAGGTTTTCCTGAAAACATTTTGTGACATCAAGCAAACAAAATCTTGACAATATTATGGTACATTGGCTAAAATAGGTTGTAACAGCAGGTAAAGGGAGCTAGATGCACTTAGGGAGTAACACGGTGATTTCTGTTTTTAGAAAACATAAATAAGATAAAAAATCAGCTTTCAAAAGGAATAGTACCTTAAAAAAAAAAAAAAGCTAAAAAAGAGGCAAAAAATAAATACATTTTCAACTTCTCATGGATAAAAAGAGGTTTTCAGGGCCCTCTGATATTTACATTTGACTTCGTATCTTAAAATCAGACAGCTAAAGTCTCTGATTGTTAACTGCAGTGTTATAGCTCACCCATGGTAGTGAGGAAGTATTGATCATGAGTGATAGATGTATTTTTACATGGTAGGTTTTTTTGTTCACTTACGTTAACAACTTACTTGAAAGAAGAATCTTTACAAGTAATGTTAAATCCTTCAAATTGCACCAATTCATAAAATTCCAATTAAAAAAATAACCCCACATTCATTGCCATTAAAAAAACCCCCAAAAACCAACAAATGAAACTCTTAAGGGTTAGTGGGTTAAGAAGTCATGAAGGAATTAGAAAAAAAAACTGCTGTATTTTGACTGACCTTCCAAAACCCATGAAGCACAGATTGTCACGCTTTTTTTCCATCCTTATTTCAGAATTGTTTCTACAGTTTTTAACAGATTCCAGTCTTAGCTTAGCCTGGGAACAAAGACTCATCCTACAGAATTTGCTGTAGGCCTGAAATCTCATGGTCTAATCTTGAAGTCCTTCACAACCTTTCCTCAGAAGGAACTAAGTAAATAAATTAACCTGATCATGTTCCTACTGTGAGATCAATGTGAATTTTATTTGCTTAAATGCAAGCCAGATTCTCCCACTGAGCATTTCAAGACTAATAGACCTTGTGTTTCTGGCCTGTTCATTAGTTTGCCTGGATTATGGAGGTCCTATAGATCCTCACATTTTTATCTGAAAGAGAAATACATTAAATAAGGCCATCTGTGATAAATGTTGATCAGTCTTGGACAGCCACTGAAAAATACTTATAAAATCAATATCACAAAGCTAACAGTTAAGTAATGTAGCAAGTTTAACGGGAGGAAATAATAAATTTTTTATCAGATTACTAATACAACATTAAAAACCAGACAAATTTTTACCCCATCATCAAAATTAATATGATGTGACAAAGGTATTTCAAGGCTGTTTTTCTAGTCCTCCAATAGGAATTCTGTATTTTCAAGTGATTGTAGAAAGATATTTTAAAAGCATTTAACTTCAAAGAGTTTATGATTTTAATCATGCTTTTATATTTTATATAATATTAAAATTAAACACTTCCAACGCTTAGGAAAAATATCCTAAAGAAGTTTGTATTTACATGTATTCTACTATATTTTACTAACTTCTACAAACCAGAGACACATGACTTAGAGAATAAACAGTATTAATATTGCTCCTTAGGCTCCAGATTATGTATCTCTGTAGGTAATAATTTGAAAAGGCAGAAGACATAGATGCAAATACAATGAAGTTTAAATAGTCTTTTAATTGACATTCAAAAATGAGACTGAGACCTCTAATGCCATGTGTACTCTGAAGGAAGAGATGATTCTTCTGTCAGATAAGCCCTGATTCCAGTGCAAGGTGGCCGTGACCCCATGACAGGAGATGACAACTACACCATACACCCTCTAGGACTGGTCTTACAGTTTTTTCTCCAGTGCTTGAAGACTCCCTTCTTCTTCGTGCACTCCAATTTTCTTAGAAAGTGACATATGCATCTGGTATGGAATGAGCATGACCTTGGAGGCTGCACCCAAGAGTTGATCTTGAAAAATCATTTGCACCATCATTAATTAGAAACAGATTTAGCTAGATTAATTTAGGAAGAAAGAGAATCTCATTCTGTATCTCCTCATGTATTTCAACACATCAATTAAAATACCCACTTCAAGAAAACAATAGTTCGTGACTTGGCTTTAAATTTAAGTATCCATGATGTCGTGAGTTTTATTACAGGATATCTGTCCCAGTGGTGAAGTAACTTGTGGTGAATTCCTCAATTTATGAATTTAGCAATTTATTGTCAGCATCATGAAACAGAATAGATGTTGTATGGCAGACAGACTGAATATAATGCATATTTCTAGATAAATAGGACATAAAATATTTGGACTTCTATTTCTGAAGAACTCTCCCATCTGCTTTCAATAACCCAAACTATTTTTGATATTAGATCATGCAAATCAATTAACATAGACCACACTAGCTCTAGAAAGCTGCGAAATGAGTTTATGTTTTGTTACCTGCAGCATAATATGAGCAAATGGTGAAAAACCTGAAGTACACTTGAATGCATTTTTCTGTCCAGGAAGTCCATTCCAATAATATTTTCTGGTTTTATGGTTTTAAAATGGTTTCATGTATTTGTGTCTTTTCTTTTACTCTAGACAATGAACTAAAATAAGTACATTTTCTCTCAAAACAGAAGACAGAATACTTGGGTGACAGACAGAAAATACAAACATACAGAGGAAGTTTACCAGCTAAGCAATAGTTAATCTTGTTTGTTTGTTTGTTTTGTTTGGTTTTTTTCCTACTGTGAAAAGTATCACTTGCTAAAATGTGAATTGGTATGCTGAATTTAGTTGTCACGTTAGTAATAAGTGCCTGACAGTCCAAGAAATGAATGAAAGGTGCTGATGATGTTCTATTCATTATGTTTTACTACTATATTCATAACAGAGCTAGTCCACTTTGTAGAAAGTGATATAATGGGGATTTTGCACAAAAAGGACTACTGATGAGTATTAGCTTCTGTTCGCATCACCTTCCAATTTGAAGCAGGTACACAAAACATGCCAATAACAAATGAAGTAAACCCACTTTTAAGGGTAAAAAAACAGATTTAATTTCTGGATCTGTACAATATCTTTCATGGAACAATAATCTATCCAAGACAAACTTCCGTTTTCTCCCCTCAGGATCTCACAGTTAAAATCAGTGATAACTTCCTCAGTATAAGGTAGATTGCCGTACAAGTAGGTTAGTTATGTACACTAACATTTCATGCTTCTGTCAGACAGAACCCAATAGGCTTCATATCCAAATTTCTGAACATCTGAACTCATAAATGTCAACCCTGATCACTAGCAATATGTGACGAATCATTTAGCCTTCATTGATGCATTTTCCAAAATTCACTACAGTGATGAAAGGATAAAAATATCACATTTTGTATTACACATCACAAGAATTAAAAAAAAAACCCACCGACAGTCAATCTGAGGTATTTTTCAAATGTAACTCTTAAAGGAGGATTTATGACTACTGTAACTCATTAATTAGGGTTGTGAAGATTGTTTGTAATGTTATTCAGACAGTGGAAAATTCTGGTGTTTAAGCAGCTCGGTGTTATTTAAAAGATAGAGGTCTTTATTAGTTTTGGCTAACCTCAACTTCTGAGGATGTAATTTATACTTACTTTTAATTTGCGAATATTATACGCTAAATCATGACCATGTATTTTGCAGGGTAACATCCACTCTTTATATGGTGAAGCCTAAGGCAAAAATACGCTCAGCTCTGAATCAGCAGAGGTCTTTAAACCAGCCCCAGCTGTCAAACTAAACTTTTCAGAATCATTATTCAGACTTACTGTACTATTCAATTCACATATATCTCTTCAAAGAAACAAAGTTTACACTTTGAGGGAGACAAACAAGCAAAATTCTTGCTTTTGCTATAATCCACTATAAATGCCAGCAAAAGTTATTTAAACGCATCAGTGATGTTTATTTTGATTAGACTGTAGGAAGCCGTGTCACTGAAGCCTCCACTCAGATTAACCACGAACTGGAAATAACACATTTCCCTTTCCTTGTGCAGTTGAATTTCTGCTTTGGTATTTTCTGACATAAGGATGCCACCTAGCGGCGATAATTGTCTACTGCTTAAATTGGGCCTAAACCATTTCTAATCGAAGTCCACAAGGATATGGAATATATTATTCTTAATGCTTGGCCAGTTAAGGGGAATTGTGCTCATGTGTAACTAAAATGTAGAATTATTGCTGATATTTCACTGAAGTAAACCATATCCAATATCACAATTTTAGATTTGTCAGAGATAGGCTGGATTTTTGAACATATGTATGATCCAGTTGTACCCAGCTACCTATAGATTTTCAGAAGTTATTGGCAATCAACATTTTATTTCTAATATTTCCTCTGCTTGCTTATTTTGTGAATGTCACCTAAACCCTTTGAAAATGGGACCAAATTTCTGTTCTTGTAAATTTTTCAGGAAATATACATCACCTGTTGTGTAGGATGGATGAGAGCTCATGTCCTGTCTAATCTCTGGTGAACGTTGTAATTAAAACAAGTTATTGCTGGACCAGAATAAAACGGGCTCTTTTAGTCTGTACACTGAAGCCAGCAACTTACACCCAAGTGGTAGTTATTTCAGGTAAAGTGGAAGAGCTCCAGTAGTCTGACTGAAAACCTCTCTCAGCCTAATAAAACTTTTTTACTGGTTTTTAGAAATCACTTCTAAGTTGGCAGGTACTGCTTCTTATCTCTCCAGCTGGAGAGATAAATGCACCCAACCCTCCAGTGTTTTCAGCATGTATTTCATTAATTTAATTTTCTGTTCAGACATGTTTTGTGCAGAGCCAAATCTGATAACTCCACTCAGGAAACCTTCCCCTATTCAAGGTCCAATCTGTAGATACAGGTGTGGTTTAGAGTTGAGCTCTATTCATGCAGTGTAGACAAAATCAGTGGTCTGGTGCAGCTATCACTATTCTTGTCCTTAGCACTACATCCTCTGACACTTGCTGCTGCATTTTCATCACATTTTCTGGCTCCTGTTATTTCTGGCTCCTCATAAACCCAACATGACCCCTCTAGTTTTGCAACCAAGTAATTTGTTGTTTCTCATTAGCAAGACCAGGGTGCACTGGGTAGTGCTCAGAAGCAAACCACTCGTCATAATCTTTGCACTGGTGAAAATTTAGGTACCTTCAAAGCGTACATGTCTCCAAGGCCAGGCACTAACTGAATGGCAGATCTTTGAACTTAAGTGGCTCATGTGGCAGATGTCATTGTGGCAGATGTGGTTAGATGATAATTTAATGCCTTCACGTTTTGTGTGTGAATCGACCCCAAAGTCATTGTCAGTTTTGAAAATGAGGGTAAGTCCATTAATGAAATTTAAAATTCTTGTCTTCATGCTGTTCCAACTGTAAATGTTGCAGTGCTGCTAGAATCAATGACCATATGCTCTTTGGACTTTGTGTAACTTACTGACTTGCCTTTTTACCTGAATATGACCAAAAACTAGTAAGTCTTGTTTATGATGAAGTTCATATCATATGAAATGTAAGTAATGAGTAGTGCATTACCAAATTTTTTTGGTTTTGTTTTTAATGTATGGTCTGCAGGTGGTGAACTTTTTACTGGTCTCTACAGTGACTACTGGGGAAGAGATGCTGCTCTATTTCGCACCATGAATCGCATGGCCCATCTCCGAACAGAACCTGATAGTGAGCGCTTGTTGAAAGGTATGGGAAGGAGAAGAAGGGGTGTTTTGGATTAGACAATTTCTGTTTAACCATAAATTAAAGAGATATTGTTCATGCATATATGGATATCTATTTGGAGATTAATTTGTTCAAAATATCTTTTTTTCCATGACATTTTTCATGAACCCCATGCCAGGATGAACAAATTGAATGTATACTTTGATTACATATTGCATTTAACAAAGGGAATTTTTAAATCATTCACTTTTCACTCATAAAAATGCTTTTAATTTATACTCTTAATATTCTATGCTATTTCATGATTTGCCAGATATAATAAAAACAATATTTTTAAATTATCTATTTACCTACTGGGAGCTTCTAATTAGAATACACTTTTTTTCTAGATGAGATCATTTTGTCTTTAGGTTGCAATAAAACTCAATCTTTGCCAAGTTGTTTAGTAAAGAGGTGTTGCACAATAATTCAAACAAATAAATGTATGGTGATTGTACAGTTAAATGAAATAGAAAGTATAAACGTGTTATTTTATAGAGGAAAATTTCAACTTTCACGGGAAAATATTGAGAAATAGCATGTGCTGAAAAATTTAGAAATTGGTTTATATTCTTCAATTTGAAATGTAACAGAATTTCAAAGTGAAATTCCTGTGAAATGGAGAGTCAGAAGCTTGATTTGCTTTGCTCCAGAAGTATTGTAATATTCCATCATAACATTGACATAATTACTGCTAAAGTTTGGCAAGAAGAGTCAATAATTGCCTTTTATGATGATTCATATGGTGAGCATCATCTTTTCAGACTTACAAGTTTTTCACTGAAATTTCAAGGCAGTTTTCTCACAAATCAGAAGAGAAATAGTTCTGCTGCATACTTCTTCCTACATGAATCTGACCTAAGACTTGAATGAAATACATGTTTTTTTTGTTTGTTTGGTTGGTTGGTTGGTTTTAAATGTTTAGAACATTCTTACATCTGCATTGTCCAATATTTAGAGCTTTGCCAAACTGAGTGTGTAAACTGGCTATATATAGGTACAAACCCTCATGTGAATGTTCACAATGTGCAAGTGAAGTTTCTTTTCTTTCTGGAAGATTTCACTATTTTAATTATAGAATCTTCTAAATTATGGCCTTTATCTTTGTTTTTCATTTGGTCTATAATTGAAATTTTAATTTGCAGAAAGGGAATATTTTTATATGTGTATTAAGAACACTTCAGAAAATTATCATTTGCTCTATCAATGTCTTCAAATGCAATGACTGTTTTCATAGAGAACAGAAAGAAAATTTTTATATTACCCACTGTTTCTTAAGAATCATACTAATCATATGAATGACATTCTCTTTTAAAGAACTTGTAAAAACTTTGCTACAATTCAGTGAGAGCTTTTACTTTATCTAAAAGGCTGGTTTTTTTCCAAATCTGGCATTCCTACACCTGGTGTGTATGGGATCAGAAATTGTCACATGAATTGGTGGAACACTGCAACAGGTTGCCCAGGGAGGTGGTGGAGACCCCATCCCTGGCGACATTCAAGGTCAGGCTTGTTGGGGTTCTGAGAAACCCAGTCTAGTTAAAGATGTCCCTACTCACTGCAAGGGAGCTGGGCTAGATGACCTTTAAAGGTCCCTTCCAACCCAAACCATTCTATGATTCTATTCTATGACCCTATGAATATTAGTGCCAAGTTTTAGCCTAATCCAAATTAAAATACATAAACTTTAGAGGAGGGGACTGGAAAAAAGTCTTTTTCTTGCACACATAAAAGGAATATTGATTTGTAAATTGTGAATTGGAGCTATAAAAATAGTGTGATATTAATGTATTCCACATATTCTATAGATACCCACCCACAAGAAAACAGATTTTTTTTTCTTATTTCTATTACCCTATTCTCTCTCTGACTGACAGATCCCTGCTTAGTTAATTTTATTTGTTTCTTTACTACTAGCTGATTTTAAGGATTGAAAAAGTAAGCAAATACTTTAATAAACTTGTGAATTAATTTTTGTTTTCTTTGAAAGAACCAAAATTCGTTGGCTCATACATGGTCCCTGACAATGAAGATCATGATGATGACAAAGTATATTTCTTCTTTACTGAAAAAGCATTAGAGGCTGAGACGAGCACTCACGCCATATATACCAGAGTGGGACGCGTATGTGCGGTATGTCCTTTATCTGATTCCGAAGTGAAACCAAAAAAACCACGAATACTTCTTTCTTTAGTCCTTTTCCCCCAGGCAAATATGCCCTGTTAACATATGTGAGAGTAAATATCAGTATATAGAGTATATTATATCTCCAACTTCGGAGATATTCAAAACATGAGTGGACACAGACTTGAGCAATTGCCGAGTAACTTGCTCAGAGTAACTTATTTTGAGCAGGGAGTTGGATTAGATGATCTCCAGAGGTCCCTGACAAATTCAACTATTGTCTGATTATGTAAATTTTGAAAACCTCTTTCTCATTCATGAACAATACGAAGGGTGCAATGTCAACCACCTATAGAGTGCTTTATAAATAATAGTTGATTATTGTTTTGATTTCAACTCTCATTCCTCTTCTCTCAACAGTAATTAAGAAAATTGCAGATCATAAACTAGAACAAAGGAATGAATTGTCCATCAAATTATTATCACAGAGAGGTATAAGGTTTACTAGAAGGAGCAGAAAAGACATGAGGAAAGACCTTGCTTCCCTCCACTGCCCTGTGTAATTACCCATTTCCTGCTTAGGCCACAGTTCTAGTGTGTTGATCCCATCTCTTTTTGGCTCCGTGGCACCACACACAGGAGGGAGATCTCAGGCAGTTGCCAGAGAGGAGCATTGTTAACATATGATCTTCCAAATTAAGCTGTCCACAATTGGTCATCTCTAAAAAAATGAGAATTTTGGGTGCATTCCTTTTCTATTAATTGAACTATGATAAAGCTGATGAGTGGAGCTCTCCTATCAGGACTACATCTGCTTGATTAAAGGAAGGAATAAGAAATTTATTTCTCAGCATCTGATTTGGTTTCTGAAATAAATTGCTTTCCCTCTCCTAACTGTAAGGGATGCATTGCTAAAACTATTGGGCACAGAGCAAGATGTAAGGTAAAGATACTACCTACTAAAAATTCTTAAGGGGAACTCATGCCTAACTTAAAATATTTGAAGTATGCAAAGTACCAAACTGCAACCCAAGACACTAATATTCATAAAGCCAGTTAGCTTTCTGAATTCAAGACTGCATCAAGATCTGAAAAAGAATTCTTTAGCCTATGTTCTGATAGATGTCTGAATAGATTATTTTAATAGTTCCCTCTAGTCTGAAATATATCCACCTCTATGTCTTATCTCTAGCCATGGGTTAAACCAAAATCCCACAGACCTCTTGCAATCATCCAAAACTCCAAATCCTTTATCATCTGGACATTAACTTCACAGTTGTGTGCTATAATTCAAATTTAATTCAATGAATACAAAAACCAGCTAGCTGGTGATTCAAGAGGTGGCTTTTTTTCCTGAGCTTCTACATTTTCAGCTGAGCTGTAATAGGTTTTGCAACACAGAGGCACCTATATTGCATATTTCTACTTTTCTGAACGAGTCAGATCTCTGTTTCTTTAAGATCTATTACTTTCAGTTTTGAAAGGAGTTTTGCAGCCTGATATGGAGCCTTCAACAGTGAGTTACCCAGTTTACCTGAATATAAGACCACAGCTTTGAGGACACTACCTAAAGGTGGTAGAATCTGATACTAAGTAGTAGTAAATACCCCCTTCTATTGACAGTCCAACCATCGCAATAGCAAGAAAAAGAAGGGAGAGCCATAGCAAAGTAGGAATTATTTGAAGTTGTTGCGAAATTGTTAGAACACCATACTCGCAGACACTTGCCTCAGACTTGTTCTAGCTGTACCAGCTCTATAGATAGATTTAGGGCTTGTTTCCAAGTGCATTGATCTAATCCTGCACTGAGCTCCTAAAGCAAAGCTAAACTTTGCTAATCTACTCAGTACATTCAGTTAACAAAAATAAGCAATAAAAAAGCTTTGCAACAGCTGTGTAGTTAAAGCCATCCAAGGATGTGGTACAGAATCAAATTCTTATAAACCCACAGGTCTTAATGAGACCTGGACTTGATCAGTGCAATCTTACTTGAAAACTGACTCCAGAGCAATAATACTAGTAATATAAATGTGGTTTGAAAATGCATGCTTTTGACATTAAAAGACACAATGAGCAGATAATTCAGCAGAGATGTTTGTGCTTCTAGACTTACTCATTCAAATTACAATCAGCATTCATTTCTTTCTACACAGAATGACATGGGAGGTCAGAGGATGCTTGTGAATAAGTGGAGCACTTTCCTCAAAACCAGGCTAGTTTGCTCTGTGCCCGGGAGAAACGGAATTGATACACATTTTGATGAATTGGGTAAATATCCTAGATTGCAACGAACTTAAAACCATCATAAAAAAACCCCATAGACTTTCATGATAACACATCTTGCTGTCAAATATTTTACTTGTATTCATTAACAAGGAATGCTTAGTGTTTTCTTTCCATTGTATATGAAGTTCTATACATACAGAGTTGAATATCATCAATTATGCCTTTATGTATTGCCTTGCTTTTAAAGATTGCTTTCAAAAGCTGCATAAAATTAAATGGCATATATAAGTAAAATATGACTACACTTTTAACAAGCAGTGAAGTTTCTCTTTTGGGGCTGAGAAAAGTAGTTTGCTACCAATAACATTTCATTTAAATTTTACAGAGGATGTGTTTTTGCTGCATACTCGTGATAACAAAAATCCAGTGATATTTGGCCTCTTCAACACTACAAGGTAAACAACTAGAAGAAATAATAGCAGCAACAGAAAAATGTTTGAACAGTCTATTGAAAAGATAGAAACTGCATGATAAATATCCCTTAGCAAATATATAGCAAATAGTTTAAACCCCATTCTATTCCCATTGGGCCTCTTCACGTAAAAACTGCTCTATGACACTTAGAGGCTTGAAGTCTCCTTCAGTGATCCAGTCTATCTAGATCATAGATTAATTAAATGTTGCTCTGATTGAAAATTTTCTAATGTCAAAGTACATACACTCCTGCCTGTTTATAAGGGTGGCCTATCTGAGACACCTGTCTTGCATTAAGAGCTCCACTGCAATTCAAGTTCAAGTAGACAGCAGCCTAAATTCCTACTAACTTCTTAGTGAAGCCTTGAACACCAGCTGTGATGTCGCTGGTGGCCTCCTTTTCCACTGCAGCCTAGCTCAAGTGCAAGCTTGTAGTATCTGTTTCTTGGAGATTCAACTGTTAGTTTATGATGTAAATGATAGAGAAGAGCAGCTATGCTTTTGCTGCTATTTCACTCTCCTGATTTATTTTTTTATGGAATAAAGCAAGGAAGATATGGCCCTCTATGAATGAAGGCACCTAGAATTTCCTACTGGCTCCCTGTGCCAGCAGAGAAAGGTGGGCACCTAATTAAAATTGTTAAGATCATCTTTTGGAGTCTTCAGAGATTGTAGAAAGCAGTGATTATTTCAAAAAATAATGATTGCTTCTCTGGCACTAAATGAATAAAATTTAAAAGTAAAAAAGGTACTTTTATGTAGATTGATCTACATGAAGCAATCTTGTTGATCTAACTAGTAACACCAACTAACATTCCTACTCAATATAAACAGACTCCATTTCAATCAGCATTGGATGATTCCCACCTTACCAAAGTCACAACAGGAAAACTCTTATAGAAGAAAAATGGTTGTACTCTTTAAGTCACTAATCAAAGACATATTAGACCTGAGTTCAGTCAGCTGCATTTCCTCTATGTTTATAAACAAGCAATTTAGAGCCTGTGTTCACCATCTTCAAACTTTGGTATAACAACACAGAGCTTCTTCAAATCAATGTTATAAATAGAAATACGTAGAAGGCTTTGTAAAAAAACACTGGACACAGCAGTTCTAAGAAAAGCATATAGTAAACAATTAGTTTGTTCTACCTGAATACTGGTAGAATAAAACTTATTTTTAATTACCAGTATTATATGTACAGAATGTAGCATATTGCTTTAAAAATTCCTTTGAATTTTACTTCATAGCAATATATTTAGAGGATATGCTATATGTGTTTACCACATGGCAAGTGTCCGAGCAGCTTTCAATGGACCATATGCTCATAAAGAAGGACCTGAATACCACTGGGCTCTATATGAAGGAAAAGTACCTTATCCTAGACCTGGTTCAGTAAGTACAATCTATTTTTCACTGCTTTGCTATGTAAATGAATTCAGGAAGGAAAATCAGACTTCTGCTAATGTTCACAGTCCAGGATATATTTATTTGAATCTATGCATACTCTAGCATTTCCGGAAAAGGGTGAAATATACTAGAACCATACATTTCCCAAAGGAAAATAGTGAAACTGTGTATATAAGGTTTTCAAAATCCTGTTGGGAATTGAATTTAGCAACTTTGTATTAAGGTCCTAAGTTCCCAAAGTTAGGACTCCAGGCAAAACAGAGATAGAGACAGGCGCCTCTAGATGAGGTACAGTATTACCTGGGAAGAAACCTTACTTTCAACTGAACTTGGAATAACTGTTCTTCTCAATTTGACTGCTGACATATTTTTTGCTTCTGAACCATGAAAAGTTTAATCTAATTGCAAAAGAAATAAAAGATAAAACAAATTTATTAAATGCATTCAGTGAACCATGAGGGTGTTTTGGTTTTTTTTGTAATGGAACTTTCTGGAGAACAAATTGTCCCTACTGACTTAACTTGAGAAAATAATGCCAAAATTAACTAGAAACATGCAC
>JANHGN010006452.1:21104-33779 GCA_024605025.1 Megaceryle maxima | reverse complement strand
CTTTTTTTTTTTTCTTTTTTGGGGGGTTTTCTTTTTTTTGTGGGGGGATGTGGTTGGGGGGGGATGTATGTGTGTGGTGGTTTTTTGTTTTGGTTTGGTTTTTTTTCTGTTTTGTTTGTTTCTTTGTTTCTATTCCAAATTAATATGTAGCCGGGAAAATCAATTGTTTGCTTGCTCTCTTCCCTTCATTGTGATAGAATACTGCTGTGCTATGTTGATTACTAGAAAGCTACTTAAATATGGGCATATCTTATGGAAGTTGCAGCAGGGAACCCACAATTATTCTTTTATTATTGTAATAGGCTAGTATCCGACTGGTAATGTGAAGATAGTTGTTGCTAATCACCCTTCTAAGCACTGTAGCACATATTTTTCCCCCTAATACACTGTGTGGGTACCTCGTCCATAATCTAGTCTTCTCAGCCTATGTTATAGCTCAAAGCCCTAATGATTATTGTTAATAAAAGTGTAAAAGTCCCAGTAACACAGCTCACCTATGCATAGCACAGTGACATTGTGTGTCCTGTAGTGTAGGCTGATTTGGCTGAATGAAAGTTAAAAGTACCTAATGCTATTTAATTTATAACTGTGTTCTTATTTACTTGTCACTTTCTCAAAAAGTGATTATTTCTTCAGGTATGACTGTTATTCTTGAAAGACTATTATGCAGTGATGTAGACATTCAGTAAGGCAGTGGGTAAAAAGACTTCCAGTTTAAATACGTGGGGAAAAAAAAAATGGTCTTCTAATTTGAGACATGGAGAGGTAGAAAATAAAACTTATTACCAGTATGTTGAATACAGAGAATAAGAGTTCATATGTCATCTATGGCTGAGCAAACTTCAGTGAAACTAGTAATTAAAAAATCTCCAACCAAGCCTCAGTTATAATTTAATATTCTCAAGAGAACACCAGGATGTCTGAGATCACTTTTAAAATATAAGTTCTTTCACTTGGCAGAAGAAACATATCATTAGCCCAGAAAAATTAGTCTTGTGAAGTGCTGAGTACCTCCTGATACTGGCTTAGCATCAGCTTCAGTAAGAGGTGATGTTTTGTACGTGTATGTATATATAATTTTTGCAGTGTGAAGTCCATATGGAAAGCCATTTATAAGTGATTAATTAAACACACACAGACTGAGGAATGTGGAAGGAATACCCTTCTGAGAAGTGATGAGCATGTTCAACCTCGAATGGATAGATTTTGTAAAACTAGATTGAACTTTAGTGTTTAATGCTATAGGTGGATATTGATATGGTTGAAAACAGCATATCCTTTTGGAAACTTGAAGAGGAAGTGAAAAGATAGATTCTTTCCTTTGTTTTTTGAGGGAAGGATGTGACCCCCAAAGTGCTCATTGACTGTAATGTCAATGTGTCCCCAAATAATGATAATTCTCTAAATTAATTTGTGTGAGATTATGATATAATCAGAAATATAAATGTTTAAATGACTATAGTAAAATTGAAAGCTACTGAAAGCTCAACAGTGTATGAGGAAAATATGAAAAATTATTTTGCTTATTACTTTGCCATCTGCTACAAATGCTCTGTATGCGAGGTACTTTCACATCAGATGACAAGTCAGGTTTCTAAGGGGGTAAGTATATATGCATGGAGGAGTGTATCCTTTGTGCAGCCAAACCAAGAAATTGGTCTACTTGCTATCTGAAAATTTTCCATTAAAAGATATCATTAAATGTATAGGCAGAATATGCTGAAGTATTTTTCTGGTGAAGATTGTTTGTGTAATACAGTGCAATTATATGCAAATATACAGTTTATGTATTTATTAAAACCACTTTCCTCCATATTTAAATTGCTTAAGCTATTTTTTTTATTTGCATCTTTAGAGAAAAATGTCACATTCCTCTGAAAATATATATTCAGTTTAATTATAAATGTATTAAGTACAGCACTTTTCAGCAGCATTTGGTGTTTTATTTAAGAATACTTTCAAATGGGAAATTGTTCCTACAGTTCATCAGTGAAAACTATTAATTCTATTTATTTGCCCCAGTGCAGTTTAGGATAAAATAACAGGTTAATTCTTCACTGTGGCAATTTGATAGTCTGGGAGGCTTCATGCATGATGTCATCAGTTTGTTTCTCAGGTCTGTAATATGAGAAGTTTATCTTACTGCATATTCTAATCTTGGTCTTTTCCTCAGAAAATATTGCCAAAATTTTTGCCCATTTGTTGCTTTCAGCAGTTCATCTTCAGTGTTTTGTTATCCTTATACCTTCTGACTCATCAGATTGGATGTAATTCCTCTTTTTCTGTTGAAGTTTTTCTCTAACCATATGTTCTGTGGGGAAGGACAAATTGGTGCTCTAGTATTTGTACAATATTTGGTATTCTGGGTTTTCAAAAATAAATAAGTGCTTGGCAGTGCCTGCACATAAGAGAGTAATCTGGCACCAAGCACCTACAGTTTAATCAAATTCATTTTGTATTTTGTACTGAAGTATGCAGGGACATGAGGCACATAAAAATGGAAGCAATCAGCTTATAATACTGACAATCACTAAATTAACAGTGTTGCCCTCAAACAAGTGTTGTAACATAAGTGTAGTGTGTTTAAAATCATATTTTTGCAGACCAAGACTGTTTCTCATCATACAGTATCTGTCAAATATGCAAAACTCAAAAACATTGGGAGCAAACTTGAAAGGCAAGATACTTAATTGTGTTCATTCCTATTTAACACAAGTTGCCATGTCTCGGTGAAAGTAGAAGAAAGAGAACTTCTTGTTGCTCTGTTATTAGCTCTTAGTCTCTTATGCTTCAATAGCCCCCAAAAGGCATAATAATAATTAGGAAAAAAAACCAAACAAACAAACCAAACCTCAGTAGAACAAATGTGGGAGAAAAAAAGCTGATGCACAGGAAATAAAAATAAAAATAAAAAAAAGTTAATACAGACCTCTATGCACATCTAAGTGATAAAGCCAGTGAAAGGAAAGCACCTATTTTCAGTGATGTTTTTGCAAATATATGGCATCTAATTACTAGAACAGGACTGAATACTGTTCAGTAGTTCAGGTGAAAACAAGTGCCTTCTAAAAGGGGAAAAATAACAGTTGGGGTTTTGATCTTTTACTCCTAAAATATGAACAGATAAATTGCAATCAATAAAAGTGTTAAGTTTTTGTACTTCTTTTTAATATCTTTGTTAAAATCAGTGGTGACTTTTAACAAATACATTCAGGTGATATGCATATTCTTAGATTGAAATACTGTTCAGTAAGTCAAGAGATTTTTGAAAGCTAGTGTGAAAGCTAATTGTAAGATTAAGTGTAGAGGGGAAGATCATTTCTATGAACTTCCTTATCATGTCTAGCACATGAAATATGGTAGGCAGTGCTCCATTAGGCATTGATGGGTATTTAATCTACTGTTTAAATGTCACTGGTTGGCTGATGTTCTTGTTGTTTCCCCTCCTTAAAGACAGCAGCTGTCTCTGTTCTTAGCTCTTTAGGAGAAATAATTAACATTAATTGGTGAGTCATATAACATTCTGCTGCAATAAATTCACGAGAGACTTAGCTGTCCTACCACTTGAATTGCTCACTCTGTAAGTATTTCTCAGTAATCCTTTTACTAGATCAGTGCAAGCATCAGTCTCCTATTACGCAGGCTTAATTTTATGAATCTCCAAGACACCCTGTTACTATGAAGAAGCACCTTTCCTGGTTTTGTCCATCTAGCACACCTTTGGTGCAGCAGGGGTGAATGAAGAACTGAACAACTACTTATGCAGGAAGTTAGTTGAGATGCTTGTGAGAGTCCATGCTGGTTTATGAATGTATGAATATTATTCCAAAGTTATTGGAAGGTTTAACCTTTCATATGTCCTTGCTTTGAGCGGGAGGTTGGACTGAGTCGCCAGTGTCTTCAAACCTAAATGAAATGTGTTATAATAATTCTATAATCCATATAGCTAAGTAATTTTAAGTAGGTCATCCTGCCTAAAATTGCATCCTTCCTCTGGGAAAAAAGAACTTGAATCATAACAGCACTTTAGAATTTATATCTGAATGCACCGGAAAAATAAAGTAAAATCCAGTCATCTAATACAAAGTTGCAAAGGCATTTTATAAAACTCTACAGCTGAAGAAGCTCTTATGCAAAAGGTGGCAAGCATGTGTGTCTGCATGTGGGTATGTGTGTCTGATTTCTAGTTCTAGAACTACTTTCAGTATGTTCTTCTATTATATGCATGTAAGACAAGAGTGAATTACTGATATTGTGCTAGTTTAGCTTATATTGTTTTATGGCTTGCCCAGAGACAGAAAATCCCTGCTGCTAATACTTGTGTTACAGTGGTTTGGAACAGTCATTGTTTATCCAAGTATGCATTAATACATTTATAGCTCTTTCTAATAGAATCTGGCTTGTAAAACATTATAAACATCTTTGTAAATTTATGACTAAATGCTTGATCAGTACTAAGTGTTGAACATTGAGATGTATTTTTTTCTGTCATATTCTGTTAATTACTTCAACTATGGTCTATTCATCTAAATATCAATGTCCTACCTAGAGACTCTCTATTCTGGAAGTTTGTCTAGTCAAATAGACAGACACAATCTGATATCATCTGAAGAATAAAATTTGGATGGTCTAAATACACTTGCCATCATCTTATGCTACTAGCAGCAATTGCTACAGTTAAGTTTTCAGATCATCTTTCTGCGATAAAATAGGGTTTTTCCCTATTTCCCTAATACATGCCTTGCTTTCTTGTCTTAGTATTCTGGAGAGGTAGGATAGTCACGTAGCAACTAGTAACTATTTCTATCAGCTCTATTTCTAGATTCAGCTGCCTTTTTTTTTTTTTTTTTTTTTTTTTATTACATTTATCTGTAGGTAGGTATGTTTACAACTTCAGGTGGAATGGGAAGGACAGTGGCTGCAGCTCAGGGAATATACAGGAAAGGAGATGTTCGAGAGTGGGTCTATGCTGCAGACTTCACTCAGGTATGAAAACCAGTGGACCTCCTTGACTTGACACACCAGGTGTTCCAGGTCTGAAGTCTTGAACTCCCTGTGCTGGCACCTTGCTAGACTACTGTTATCTCTAGAGTATCATAATTACAATTTGTCACTTTTAATGCAATTTTATGTGCTTTCTTTGTATTGTTTTGTAGTATGGACTCAACTGCTGAGCACAACAGCAAGTACAATCAATCAGTATGAACTTTCAGTAGACAGGTCCCATGTGGAGCACCTGTCTTCATGGGAACTTTAAGTCCTGTAGGATAGGGCCAGCCAGCCAGCCTGCTAAACTAACCAAATTCATCTTTATGTTATCTGTGTCTTTCTTTTTTCATAAAGGTGATTGTCTTGGCATCTTGTTGAAGCTTGTTCTTTATAGACAAATGCCAGGATAGATGGGATCTTGAAAAATTTTAGTCTAACTCTACTTTGAGGTTCAAATTCACTGAACTTGAATAGTTGACATTAAATGCAAAAATAAGCTGTAATCATGACCTGTTTTAAAATCAGCTGATTTTCAGGTAGTTCAGTCTATGTATGTGTGTACACTGTATATGATAAATGGGTGGCAGCGTTGGACATATTAGGAGATAAGGAAAAGGATAAAGAGAGGCACTGTGTGAACTTTTAAAGTATCCACATTCTCCCATCCTAGAACAAGACAAGGGGATATGGACCTAATCCCAAATTCTAGCAGAATTTGGGGGAGAGGCTTTGTGTATGGGTTTTGGAGCAATTTACCTTCTGTTTCATATCAAAAAGCATCTTTGGAGGTCTGTTTTTTATTTTGCTGTCTTTTTCTTTACATTCCTGTCTTGTACTTCTTTCTGGCCTTCTTGCCACCCACTCCTAATCACAAGCAATCTGTGTTTTGAGATGCAGAGTTAATTAGAACTGTATGAAAAGGATGCCATGGGATATCCTGAAATCAGTTAGTGTATCACTAATGGCTTATGAAGTAGGATGGATGCTTTTGACACCTGTGAAGTGCCGCAGAGTGCAGAATACTGAAGACTAATAGTTCAAAAGTGGGCTGAAGAGCTGTGAAAATCAGTGTGCCCACATAGTATATGCCCATAGCACAGAGGTAAGCCTTTAGGATTGCTGTTCATTGCTGTGATGATAAGCATATTAAAGCACACAAAACCCCAGTATTTCAATTGTTTCTAAAAAAATGTGAAAAACCTAATTGACGATCTGAGTTAAAATAAGTATGCTGTATTTACAGTGTATTCGTATTGTTCTCAGCCTGTGGCTGCTAAAGGGATTATGTCTAGCTATGAAGACTAAATCAAGAAGCCTGGCAACTATTTCAATAAAATAAGTCTTTAACTTTATTGGAAGCACAACAGATTGCATTTTGCTACCCTAGAGCCAATGAGGTCTCTAAGTTTATTTAAAAAGTAAATTACTTGTAATGTCTCATATAGCTGCATAACATTCAAACAAAACACTTTCTGATGGTAATTAGTAATGAATGACAGAACATAAACAATCATGGAGGAAAATTAACTCCAGGGTGATCATTTGTTATAATTTGAGTCTTCAGTCTCTGTAAATAAGCAAATTGATGTTTCTTGAGAAATATCATTTCTTTATCATCCATGTAAATTTTATATGCAAATATCTGCAAGCTAAAAGCAGCTGGAAAATTACCTTTTTAATCTCTTACATAAATGCTTGGTGTTGTACTACAGGTGGTGCATTTGTTGTCTAGCAAACAAATGACAGAATGATTAGGGTTTAGAGACTTCAGTAAACTTTTATTTTGTGGTGAATATGCTCATAATGCTATTAATGTTCTCTCTGTCTGTGTTTACCTAACATTAAGTTTGAGGCAGATCCCACTATATTGCTATATTCTGCAAGATTATGGTAGAGTGACATGAGGCCATGATGCTGTGACAGGCTGTGTGCTTCATGTTACAGCTTGAAAAAAAGGGCACCTTTACGATACAATACTTGGAGCTGGGATAGAAGAGGTTTTGAGAAATTAAACTATGAAGATCCAGTGTATTGTTGAACTCTTGCTCACTGACTGGAAAGGAGACTGATGTCATTTCAGACCCTGTTTTACCTTGATTTCACCATAACTGGTGGGCTAGCTGCAAAGTGAGAATAGTGTGGATGGCATAGTTTCTAAAGCTTAAAATAAATATTTACAGATTTTCCCTGTGTATGTACTTTATATAATTTTGAGTAGTTTTTCTGTTCTGCCTAGAGCAATAGTCCACATACTTTCCTTTCCAGCTTATGGTTTTGATTTTTCCTTATAGTATAGCAAAGAGATGATGTCATGATCACACTGAAGTGGTCAAGTCAGGCAGAAGGGCATCCATATAAATATTAGTTCTATGCATCAAGAAAAAACAAATGGAAGTTTGGAATTAATGTTTCAAATTAATTATTACACAGCAGTGAACATTTTGCACATTGGAATCCATTAATGTCTTAGAAGATCTTATTTAATGTGATATTTATCCAGATACCAAAATTTTACTGTATTTTGAGCTGGCTTCAAATTTTTTTCTATCTTCGTGTTTACTATCATGGTCATCTTGGTGAATTCAATATTTTCAAAGGAGAAAGAGATTTTCTAAATCTAGGATTTTCTAAGTATTAATTTTAAAATCTCCCTTGACTCTAAATTGCATTATTCATATCTTTCCAAATAAAATTAAGTCCCTGCTTTAAAGGAGTACAACCTAAAATGTAAATTTGTTGTATTTCTGTAACTCTGTGACAGAAATCTGAAACTAATGAAAAGTGCAAATAGCTGTGGGTTTTTTTGTAAATTGCTATAAAATTTTAATTTGGAAAATTTTGATTTAAACTAATATAACTGAGGTGTGCCTTCATTACATTCACTGCCATTCTTGTGGATTGATGTCCTTATAATATACTGAATAATTAGGCTTTGAATCACAAATTGGCAGTATGTGAGTGTACTATTTACAGTAATGTTTTTTAGTAGTTTTAGCTGGAATTTTTCACCAGTAGCTCCTGTAGATGCAATATTTTCCTTGCAAAGCAGCTCTTAGGTAGAAAAACTCCCCTCTTAGTCACTCTGGTAATGTATTCCTTAGTTAAACTTTTGTAAATGCTTTGACAATATAGATATATTCTATGACTATCTGCCCTTAGAGATGTAGTCTCTTACAGTCAGTAAGTAAGTTATACCCTGCTACTTCCAAAACAACATTTCCAGATAGGCAGATTATCTGCTCACAGACTGACTCAATTTATTTTCCTGTGTGATGTGTACTATTAAAGGCATGGCTTTATATACATAATCCACATTCTAAGGAAATCCAAATTACTGAGGTAATTTTGCACTAAAAGTGTAATTATGTAATATTCTAGTTTTAATTTAGTTAGCAGATTAGTGTGTGTAAATATGATAGAATTTTGGGATTGTGTTTTTCTGGTTTCTAGTATGGTTTCGTGTTTAATTGAATGATGCGTGAACTTCTGATGCACAGAGAAGATGTGTATACACACACCCTTAATTGTTGACAGTGGAAATAACAGTATGAGTTTAGCCTGGCATCTCTGATTGCTTTAGTTGATCATAATATTGCTATGTTATCAACCTGAGAGTTTATACTGAAGTTAAATACCAAGGATTTAAATAGTAGAAAATGTCTCTCTACAGGAAGGTGCACCAGAGTGTGCTAGACCAAATGCTGTCATCCTATGGATAAAAATAATTGGCTAAAGATGCTGGCCTTTCTTCCTGTCTCCACATTACCACCACTATGAATTGTCATATAAAGCATTTGTATTTCTATATACTGTGCCATCGCCACAACACTTTTAATAAGAAAGAATGAAAAAAAGAGCTTGTGCTAATCTTTTTTACAGAATGTTTTATTCTGGTTAATTTTCTCTGTGAGCAATTTTCTATATAAGCAGTCCTCACAAAATAGTTCTGCACACTGAATGTAAAGTCAAGGTGAAGTGCCACAATATTATACCTATTCCTGATGTCAAAACTTTCTTCTGTTGCATCTAGTTTGTAATCCTGAGTGAAGCAGATTAAGTCAAGGGGTATTCTGTCATCCTGAGTGACCCTACAGATGCTTACTCAAACCACAGATTACTGTTTACATATGTCTTCTATCATGGACCTATTCTGACTTTAAATTATACATGAAATTATACTTAAAGTGTCTAAGGTAAAAATGAAACACTTTCATGCCCTGGTGACTTCCACAGAGCTGGTTTGTGTTTACCCTCCGAGGAACCAGAACTGTCTTTTTGCAGAACGTATTTTTGAGCTCCTTTCTAACTTTTAACTAGTCAGGTATAAGAGGAAAGGCAGCATTTGAGGGGCCCTTTGCCCTTGGAAGGAAATATAGGTTGAAGGAACTAGTCTGTTAATTTCTCTGGAAATGGAAAAAACTACTCTTGGTAGGATGTACTTAGGAAAGGATGGGAAGTCTCTTTCTGGACAGCTTCTCTCTGTTCATGTGATGTATCAAGTAGTGACACAGAGAGGTCAGTTTCATAAATTGCACAGGTGATTATTGCTTTCATCAGGTATTGTGGCAAATTCTTCCTGCAAAATTTGTTAGAGAGCTTAACCATTGCAGTCTGTCAGAAGAATATATCTAATTTCCTTTTCAAAAAGAGGTACAACTTTCTTAACTCTAGCAATTTGCATACAGTCTTTTGTAAATCTTGATCTATAAAAACTATTTACACTTTGGTGATTTTTTTCTTTTGGCTGATTAATGGTGCACATTGTAAGAACTTCAACTGGTTGATGAACACATTAAATAATACAACCTTCTTCAAGTTCTAGACATTCCTTATGCTGCTGCAGAGCATTACATGCTGTTTCACGATCTAGGAACCTCCACAGACATCTGTTCTTGGCATGCTTGTAGACATACACCAGTCTTGCTTTTACTGTCACTGGACTGTCTTTTTGTCTCCTTCCCACACCTTATTTAAATATGTAATGTGTAATCCTTCAAGATTATATAAAAAGTACCTATATGCCCTTGTCTTGACATATCGAAAAATAGTTTTATTTAGTCTTTTTTTCTTGATGAGCATCCCTGGGATTCATTTTAAAGCAACCCTCTCTTTGTTTAGACTTTTTTTTTTTTTTTAATGTTTTACTATGCCATGCCATCTTATTGTAAAATGAAACTGCAAATTTATATATTTATTTACATATTTCAACTGGGTACACAATCTTAAGTGCCTTTCCTGGAGGTGGAGACTTTTAGTAGAAATTAATTTATTCCTCTGAGATGAACCATTATACAGGGTGCCATTAGGCATGCTGACCCACTGACTCATCATCTTGTTGGATTTTTAAGAATCTCTTTCTGCTAAAATTATGTTTTATTGAATTAGTCCTGTTGTCATACTTACATGTTGTGTACTGCTTTAACATGAGAAGTTAGTCAATGTAATTTTTTGTGGTGCTGTAATTCAGTATCTAAGTCTTTGAAAAAAAACTTTAAATTTTGAGGTGTTTGCAATAAAAACCTTTTAAAAATCTTTGAAGTCAACTTACCTATCTCTAGTATACATTTCTTTAGTGGTAAAAACTTAAATGATTGAATGCTAATAACTTGGTAGGAATGAAAGAGCATTAAACTAAATTTGAAGGGGGAAAGGGATAAAACCAGGCTTGCTAGAGACAAGCCAGGGGGCAGCACATCAACATTTGTGGCACAGCGTGCTGGTGAGGTCCTTCAGTCTGCCATAGCAGTGGAGATAGTGGCAGGACTACCATGCAATAGCAAAGCCACAAGGGATATTGATGAATTGGAAATTATGGTTGTGCCTGAGAGTGTTAAAGGGGGAACTATGTCTTCTCCCTTCCAAAAGGTGATGGGATCAGTGGCCCAGCTGGAGTGTATCTACACCAATGCATGCAGCATGGGTAGCAGGCAGGAGGAATTGGAAGCCATTGTGCAACAGGAAAACTATGGGCCTAGAAAATGGTCACAGGCCAGCAAGAAAGTACCTGAAGTGCAAGCTAATGGAGTTTCAGCCAGTAATTCAGCTTTGATGGGGGTCCAACTTAAATGCCTCTATGCAAATGGGTGAAGCATAGGGATAAAAGAAGAGGAGTTACAGATGTGTGCACACCTACAGGGCTATGATGTTACTGGTATCACTGAGACATGGTGGGATGGCTTCTAGAACTGGAGTGTGGGAATGGATAGCGATACAGGCTTTTTTGGAAGACAGGTGGCGGAGAAGTGGAGAGGGTGTCACTTTTTATGTCATTGATCAGCTGAAGTCCATGGAGCTGGGCCTGGGGATGGATGAGGAGCTGTTGCGTTAAGAGGTAGAGCAGTTTGTCAGAAAATAAACCCCCTTGCATTCCAGCTTGTCCTCAGATATCAGACAGGCTGGGGGCAGCTGGGCTTAGATTCTGAGTGATGCGCAATTTGGTGCTATGAGGCCAATAACACGGATACACTCAATAGCATGCTGTGCTTTCCGTCTGGTTGTGCACGCAGCCAGCTATGTAAAGGTTGCAGTTTATTTAGCACTCTAAATCTGATAACACAGGTGCACTCAATAGCTCTCTGCACCTTCCCTCTAGTCACACACTCAGACACAGCACCTGATGAGAGATGTTTTGTGGCTGGCTTGAGTGAACAGTGCAGTTTAGTAAAGCAAGAGGATTACAGGTTCTTATGGATTGCAGGTGATAAATGTACTGTCTGCAAAAGCACGTGCAAGATTATAAATAATACAGCTTCGTTATGAAATATGTTAACAATAACTCTGCAGAGATTTCTAAATTTTCTGAGAAATCACTTTGGATCTTATCCAAAGGTGTCCCAGGGGTGGGGGAAGAGAGGCGCAGCCCATCAACTGATCCCAGAAGTCAGGGGTGATTTGCAAGGGTATCTTTCTCCACTCATTTGCAATGGTATCTTCCCTGACCTGTTCTTCCCTAACATTTCCCCTTTCCTAAGCCATGTTTATAAAATTTCTTATCTTCAGGGTGGAGTTTGACTGACTTCTATCATGCATACCTTTATTATCACAGAATTATTGAGGCTGGAAAAGACCTCTGAGATCATCAAGGCCAGCCTATGTCCCAACACCATCACATCAGTTAGACCATGGCACTAAGTGCCACATCCAGTCTTTTCTTAAGCACCTCCGGGGACAGTGACTTCACCACCTCCCTGGACAGTGCATTCCAATGTCTGATCACCTTCTCCATGAGGAAATGCTTCCTGATACCTAACATAAACCTCTGACGCAATTTCAGGCCATGTCCTCTCATCCTGTCACTAGTTTCCTGGGAGAAGAGCCCAACCCCCACCTGACTACAGCTTCCTTTCAGGTAGTTGTAGAGAGTTATACAGTTCCCCCTGAGTGTCCTCCAGGCTAAACAACCCCAGCTCCCTCAGCGTCTCCTCATAAGACTTTCCCTCCAGTCTCTTCACCAGCCTTGTCACTCTCCTTTGGACCCACTCCAGCACCTCAATATCCTTCTGGAAGTGAGGGGCCCAGAACTGCACATGGTACTTGAGGCGATGCCTCACCAGTGCTGAGTACAGGGGCAGAATTACATCCCTGCTACTGCTGAGCACACTATTCCCGATACAAACCGGGATGCCATTGGCCTTCTGTGCCACCTGGGCACACTGCTGGCTCATGTTCAACTGGTTGTCAACCAGC
>JANHGN010006449.1:0-43819 GCA_024605025.1 Megaceryle maxima | reverse complement strand
GGAGAAGCAGTGGGTTGGGGATGGTGTGGGGGTGAGGCCACCTCTCGTCACCCCTTTGTCCCTCCAGCACTGGACAACAGGGACAGAGCAGGGGGATGGCCCCCACCATTCCTGTTCCTGTGACTGGGGGGCACTTTGGCGGTGGATGGGATTCCACACCGAGGATGGTGGGAGGGAAAAGGGAGTTTCAGGCTGCAGCCCAGCCCAGGTTCCTCTCCTAGGAGGATTGGAGCTCCCCAGCACTGTTTCCACAACCATAGTGTGATCCAAAACTGCCCTTCACCTCCTGCCCAAAAGCCCTGTCCCTAAAGTCATCATCACATCCAACAGAGATGATGCAACCTATAAAAACAGGGATAAGGGTGAGGTAACATCAGCGTGCAGGAGGTGCCAGTGTGATCTAGCTCAGGTCCTCAAACACAGACTTACTCCTAGTGCTTTTTCCTGGGCCTCCTTTTTCCTGCCTTCTTCTCCTGTCCGGGCTCTCCCCAGCCCCAGGCTGTGACAGAATTTCATGCTTCAGGTCCTATTTCATCTTTCCCCCCTCCCACAGATCTCCAGATCTCAGCTTTGGACCTCTGGGCCCCTCCCCAGTACGTCTGCACTGGTTTCATTGGTGGAGAGCAGGCACCGTGACTGCTGGGGTGGGTTGAAGTGTGCAACCCAACCGGTTCTTCCTCCTCCCACAGTCACTGCTGCTTGGCCTTGATGCGTGCGCCATGCAGCCCCCTCTCCTCCTCCTCTTCCTCTTTCTCACCCTCCTCCTCCCTGGGATGTGGGCAGACCCAGAGGGTAAGTGAGAGCCCTAGCTCAACCCAACTGCTCTCACCCACCTGGCAGAGGACCCCACAGGTTCCTCAGGGGGCCACAGCCAGGCCACTGTCCCCTGCATGGGGGGAGGATCCCCAGCATCAAAGAGCCACCCCGCACCATGCATCATTGAAAGGCGCCCTGCCCGTGCCCACCCTCTCTACTTCTGCCTCTGGCTTGGGGCTTCATGCCCCACCAGAGCCAGAATGGAGTCTCGGGCACCCAAGCAGAAGTGAGGGTGGGGGTCCCCAGATAGGCTTACGGTGCTGGGGTTCCCCCAAAGGTCCCTTCCTCCTGTAGGGAACCTGTGGATGCCGGGTGGGGGGCTTAGCCTCACGTGGTGCTTTGTGCCCCTTCCAGCAGACCTTTGTTGGAGAGCTGCACCTGTGAGAGGGTGTTCGGGCCGTGCTGCCACACAGAGCATTTCACCACTACCCTGCTAGATCTCATGTTTCCGGAGACAGCGGGCAGCAGCAGACACAGGAATGCAGGCTTGATCTCTGGGCTGGGCTACTCTCCTGTCCCTGTCAGGGTTTGGGCTCTTTGAGCTCCTGATGCCCAAAAGCCCCCAAATCTGGACAAAGTGCCCTTTCTTCTTCTCCATCCTCCATGTCCTCTGCACTGTGTGCAGGTCTCTGGCAGATACAGGTCCTGGAATGGGTGCTTCTTCTGGGGGAAGCATCACCCTAGACAAGCACCAAGGTGCTCCCCATCATCTGCTCCCCAAAGCCAGACAGCAGGTGCTGGGCAGGAGGAAGGCAGGAGGGGATGAGGTGCCTGAAATACTGTATGGGAGAGAAATGTCTTGTTGGAAGTAAAATAGAGAAGCAAAAAGAGCAGAGAAGGCAGAGGAAGTTCAGAAAGGAAAGGAACCCTGAGCAGGCTGAGAATCTAGAACAGTTTGGGTGGGAAGGGACCATTAAAGATCATCCAGTCCAACCCCCCTGTGATAAGCAGGAATATCTGCAACTAGAGCAGGTTGCTCAGAGCCCCATCTAGCCTCACCTGGAAGGTTTCCAGGGATTGGGCATTGACCACCTCTCTGGGAAAGTTGGGCCAGTGTTTCATCACCCTCTCTGTAAAAAATATCTTCCTTCTCTCCAGTCTGAATCCCTTGTTTCTCCTCTGGCTACTCCCCACTCACGCCTTACCTGCAGCCCTTCTCATTCCCATCCTTTTTCCCAGCAGAGCCACAGGTTTTCCAGTATCTTCACACCAGCATCTTCACGAACATCAGCTCTTCTGAGGTGTTTGTGTTGGCTCTCATGGGGGACATGCCCATCTTTGCACTGGATCCTGCCAACTGGAGCATCCACTTCCACTGGCCCTGGGCCTACCAGGCCACACTTGAGGGTGATATGGTGAACATCAAGTCCCACTACAAAATCTTTCTACGCAATATGATCCGATATGTGCATGAATTGGTCCATCAGGCACAACTGGACTGTGAGTATGGAGACAACCCCAGCCAGAGCCCCAGACCATTTCCCCAGGTTCTGGCTGTGCCCTCCTCCCCACTGGGTTGGCATTTGTGTGGTCTCATGGGGCACAACAGCTCCTGAAAGGGTCAGAGGAAATGCCATGGCTGCTGGGGCACATGGGTAACAGGGAAGGGGAGGGTGGTACACTAAAAATACCCCTCAGGTGTTGTCCATTCTGCCACCTGGCATGGGGGAGGCCCTCTGCACACCAGGGAGCTGCCACCAAACTTATAACGGTCACTTGCCATCCAGCAAAAAGCAAGGAAAGGGAAAGTTGGGGGCAAGTATTTTGTGGGACAACATTCTATTGAAGTAACTCCCTTGTGCTAACGGGCCCTGGTTCCACTCTGCCCTTCCAAGGGGACTGAGGGCTGGCAGGGTGTTCTGGGACTTCCTGAAGCGTGGCCCCCTGCCCTGCTGCCCATCACACCACTGCATGTGCCTCCAGCCACATCCTGCCTCATGTCCCACACACTCATGGGACTTCTCCATGGCTCTGCCCTTGGCAGACCCATTTGTGATCCAGATCCATGCGGGCTGTGCGCTGCATCCCAACGGGACAAGCCGGGGATTCATGTATGTTGGAGAGGATGGCAGAGACCTCACAGCTTTTGAGGTGGAGAGGCAACGGTGGGAGTCCCGGCAGCCATCTCCAGTAGCAGAGCTGGTCAGTAAGTCCCTCAACAGCCAGAAGTCCATCAGGGGGCTCCTGACGCATCTCATGACCATCTCCTGCCAGAGCTACATCCTCACCCTCTGCAGGTACGGGAAGGCTGATCTTGAGCGACAAGGTGAGACCACCCTGACCTTAGCACAGCCACCCCAGAGCCCCACACATGCTGGGGCCAAATGGTGCCCCACCAGGGCCCCTCCCACCCCTTTGTTCCTGCTCTCCAGAGCCACCCATGGCCACGGTCTTTGCTCGCACACCCAGCCCAGACCAGATCCTGCTGGTTTGCCGCGTCACTGGCTTCTACCCGCGGCCCATCAGTGTGGCCTGGCTGCGGGATGGCCAGGAGGTACCACCAGGTCCAGCGCTCAACACCAGCGCCATCCTGCCCAATGCCGACCTCACCTACCAGCTCCGCAGCATCCTGGCCGTGGCCCCCCATGATGGGCACAGCTACGCCTGCCGTGTGCGCCACCGCAGCCTGGGCACCCGTAGCCTCCTCATCCCGTGGGGTAGGTGCCACCTGTGGGGATGGGGTGCCCGGTGCAAGGCGCAGGTAGCAGCCACTGGCCCCATGAGGGACAGCTCCTGCCTGGTGCTGCCACACTCATGTGGTCTTCCCCTTCCCTCTCTGTCCCAGAAAACCACAGCACAGCTCCAAGTGTCATCATCGCTATCATAGTGCTGCTCCTCGTGGCCACAGCCTCTGCTGGGGGGGTTTGGTGGTGGAAGCGCAGGTGAGGTATCTCTCCCACCATCTGCTCTCAGGTTTATGGGCAGATGGGTCAGGCCAGAGGTTACAACAGCAGCAGCAGCTCTGCAGGGATGAAATCAGTGGCTGCAAGCATGGCTTATAGTGGCCTCTCCTTGCAGGAAAGGTGACGAGGCTGCATATGAGACCCAGGAATTCAGCATTTGAGGACAGCCTACCTGCCCATCAGTGAGCTCTCTGGCAACCACCTGTCCCTGCTCATCTCATGTCCCATCCTCGACCCATCGGCACCGATGGGGTTTTGCTCTATAAAACCACCACATTAAAAAGCTACAAACTTCCCAAGCTGCACATGGCTCCTGTGACTCTTCCCATCATGAGGTCCCCCCAGGAAACCCCCCTGTGCACTGCAGAGGCACCATATTGTGGCCAGGAAGACTGTCCCTTTTCCTGGAGACTGGCTGATCTTCCCTTCCTCCTCCAACTTCTCCCACATCTCAGCATCTCCAAGGCCAGTGTCTGTCCCTGGCAGAAGGGCAGTGACAACCTAGGGCCAGACCAACATAGGGCTCCTGAGGACAGTGGGGGATGAAGCAGGCCACAAACCAAGGAGAGATAGGAGGGATTTGAGCTGTTTTACTGGGGAGAGAAGGGGAATAATAGAAACACAGAATATGGGGGTTTGGAAGGTACTTCTGGAAATCACCTCATTCAACGCCCCTGCCAAAGCAGGGTCACCCAACGCAGGGTACCCAGGATTGCCTTGTCCAGGCAGGTTTGGAATCTCTCCAGAGAAAGAGACTCCACAACCTTTCTGAGCAGCCTGGGCCAGACTCTGTCACCCTCACAGCAAATAAGTTTTTCCTCTTCTTCAGGTGGAATTTCTGGGTTACAGTTTGCACCCACTGGGTACCACTGACATGAGTCTGGCCCCACCCTCTTGGCCCCCACCCTTTACTTATTTATAAGCACTGTGGTGATCCCTGGTCTCAATCTTCTCCAGACTAAACAGCTCCAGGCCTCTCAGCCCTTCTTTGGCATAGAGATGATGCTCCAGTCCCCTTGTAGCATCTTTGTAGCCTCTGCTGGGCTCTTTCCAGTAGTTACCTGTATCTCTTGAACTGGGGGGCCCAGGACTAGACACAATACTCCAGAGCTGGCTTCACTAGGGCAGAGTAGAAGGGAAGAGAACCTCCCTCGGCCTGCTGACCACACTCTTCTTTCACCAGAGTCTGAGGTCCTTCTCTGCAGAGCAGGTCAGCACCTAATCTGTACTTAACTAACGTTCTAGGCCTTTCACCAGCTGTGTCGTGCTTCTCTGGACACACTGAAGGACCTTCAAACCCTTCTGCACTGGTGGGGCCCAGCACTGCACACGGTGTGGCTGCACCAAGGCTGACCACAGCAGGACAACGCCCTCCTCCGAGCAGCTGGCCATGCTCTGCTTGATGGCCCAGGATGCAGGTGGCCCTCCTGGTGCCAGGGCCCTGCTACCCAACACCAGCACCCCCAGTTCCTTCCTGCAGGGCGGATCTCCAGCCACACCCTTCCCAGCTTGTATCTGTCTCCAGCGTTACTCCGTTCCAGCTGCAGAACCCGGCCCTAGTTAAACTCAGCTCCGGTGGTGACCGCCCGGTGCCCCGATCCCTCTGCGCTACCCATGCTGAGCCCCGGGACACGCACGGAGGAGCCCTGGCGCCCTGAGACCGCCAATCCCCGCGCCGACTGGCAGGGGGCGCTGTGCGCCGGTGCCACCACTCCGCCCGGCTGCGGCCGCTCTACCCCGCGCAGGCGCCGCCGGTACCGTCTCCTCCTCGGCCGAGGGGCGGGCGGAGGGAGCGAGGAAGGACGCGCTGGGCGGTGCCTGGCGGTCCCTGGAGGGCGCCATGGCGCTGCCGGTGCTGTCGAGCTCGGCGGTGAAGTTCCGGCGGGTGCTGGCGCAGTTCCCTCAGGAGCTAAGCCTGGCTTTCGCCTATGGGTCTGGGGTCTTCCGGCAGGCGGGAGCCCCGGCCGGGCACGGCGAGGTGAGCGCGGCGACCTCGTCCGGCCCGGCCCGGCCCGGCCCGCCCCTCCCGGGCCGCCGCGGTGTGTGGTTGGGGCAGGTGGGAGCGCGGCCTCGGGCCTTGTCCGCGTCGGTGAGCGGCGTGGAGGCAACGCGGTGCCTTCCCTGGAGCTGTCGCCTCGGCCGTGGCACGAAAAGGGGCAAACCCGCTCAAATGGTCGAGCGCCGAGGTCCCCGACGGCCGCGTTGTAGCGGTGAGAGGGACGGGTGCCCCCGGGGCCTCCTGACCGCGGCTCTGGGTCAGGGCATTAAAAATGGAGCCATAGGGTGTCTGGACCTGTGTGCTGGGCACCCCGGGAGGGTGACCGAAGGAAAGGGTGTTACCCCGTTGGAGTGCCATTCTTGGTGCTTCCTTGGTGTTCAGAGGTCAAGCTGTGTGGAAATGGTGATTTTATATATTTATTTTTTATGCCTGGGTATGTTTTCGATCTTTTTAAAAAGTGTTACTAGGTAGTGTTGCTCATTAGATAGGGAACTACTGCAGAGAGTCCAGCGGTGGCTACAAAGATGCTGAGGGGACTGGAGCATCTCTGCCGAGGAAAGGCTGAGAGCCCTGGGGCTGTTTAGAAAGAGAAGACTGAGAGGGGATCTGATCAATGCTGATCAGTATCTGTGGTGTGAGGGGTGAGAGGATGGGGCCAGACTCTTTTCAGTGGTGTGCAGTGACAAGGCGCAAGAGGCACAAACTGGAACCAGGGAGGTTCCCTCTGAACAGTATGAAAACCTTTGCTGTGAGGGTGGCAGAGCCTGGCCCAGGCTGCCCAGAGAGCCTGTGGAGTCTCTTCCTCTGGAGAGATTCGAAACCTGCCTGGACAGTGCAATCCTGGGCCCCCTGCTCTGGGTGATCCTGCTTTGGCAGAGGAGCTGGACAAGATGAGCTCCAGAGGTCCCTTCCAGCTTCTACCATGCTGTGTGTGACTATGGCTGGCCTATTAAGCACTCCCCACAAATGCAAATTTAAACGTCCCATTTTCCTTTCCCAAAAGAGAAAAAACAGAGGATAATGCTAATTTCAGAACTCTAACATCATCTCGTGCACACAAAAGAATGCTTGTAAAAAAGGTAGCTGACAGCAGGAGAAGCGGCACAGCAGAGGGATCTGGATAGATAGGATAGGATCGGGATAGAGACCTGTAACTAGTGGAGTCCCCCAAGGATCAGTGCTGGGTCCAGTCCTGTTCAACATCTTCATCAGTGACCTCAATGAAGGGGCAGAGTGTCTTCTCAGCAAGTCTGCTGAGAAACTTGGCAGTTTGACTGATACACCTGACAGCTCTGCAGCCATTCAGCATGATTTGGACAGACTGGAGAGCTGGGCAAAGAGGAACCTCATGAGGTTCAACAAGAATAAGTGCAGAGTCCTGCACCTGGGAAGGAGCAATAAAATGCACCAGTACAGGTTAGGAGGTGATCTGATGGAGAGCAGCTCTGTGGAGAAGGACCTTGGAGTCCTCGTGGACAACAAGTTATCCATGGGACAGCAATGTGCCCTTGTTGCCAAGAAAACCAATGATGTCCTGGGGTGAACTAAGAAGAGTGTGTCCAGCAGATCAAGGGAGATCCTTCTCCCTCTCTGCTCTGCACTGGTGAGACCCCACCTAGAGTGTTGCATTCAGTTTTGGGCTCCCCAGTTCAAGAGGGACAGAGATCTACTTGAGGGAGTCCAACAGAGGGCTATGAGGATGATTAAAAGACTGGAACTCCAGTCTTAGGAGGAAAGGCTGAGAGACCTGGGGCTCTTTAGTCTGGAGAGGAGAAGATTGAGAGAGGATCTAATTAATGTGTACAAATATATGAGGGCTGGGTGTGAAGAAGAAGGGGGCAACCTCTTTTCAATTGTATCCTGTGACAGGACATGGGACAGTGGATTCAAGCTAGAGCAAAGGGAGTTCCACCTCAACATGAGGAAAAGCTGCTTTACTGTAGGGGTTACAGAGCACTGGAGCAGGCTCCCCAGAGAGGTTGTGGAGTCTGCTCTGGAGGCTTTCAAGACTTGTGTGAATGCATTCCTGTGTAACCTGCCCTAGATTCTATGGTCTTGCTCTGGCAGGGGGGTTTGACTTGATGATCTCCAGAGGTCCTTTCCAACCCCTAACATTCTGTGGCTCTATGATATTGTCACTGAGTGATCATCAGTGGCATGAAATTTAAACAGGAACAAATGCCAGATTCTCCATCTGTGACCAGGTAACACAGGACACAAATATAAACTATATAAACATACATAAATAAATAGAAATATCTTCCTAGCAGGATTAACTGATTAGCTAAGATGCAGCCCAGAATTAGTGAGCCACAGAGAAGTAGACCTACTGAAGTTGAAGTGCTGTCACTCCAAATACTGGTTTGCTGTAGGCATGAGCACTGAGTTGTAAGCTCCTTTGTGTGCAGGGAGTGCTTGGTCCAGTTTCTTCAGAAGAGCCAGGCATGCATTGTACGTCACAAATCTTTATAGAGTTTGAGTGGTTTTGTTGACAAAAGCGAGGCTATGCACAAGAAGTGCAGTTTCTTGCTGCTGGCTCTCAGCTGTCTTTATCTGTTCACATCTCCCAGTTCATGGCCTTGTGTACCAGTAAAAGTCCTGTTCATCAGTAGTTCAAGCTGTTGCGCTGAGCTGTGAACCAGGACGATGGAGATCTCATCCTGTGTTCTGCTGTTCCAGTGGGTTGGAGGTTGATCCTTTAATCAGGAAGACAGGAAAATTTTTGACCATCTCACTAGATTGGCTAAAAACCATAAAACTTCTTCAGAGCCTTTTAATTGTATCTGACATTCGTGCTTCTGATTTGGGGGTTTTGTTTTGTTTTGTTGGGGTTTTTTTGTGAAAAATGCTTAGCTGGCAATTTGATTCTGTGTATATCTTACATGAATAAGATTAGCACTGATTTCTTACTCATATATAAACCCCAATGCTTTTCTCCTCATCCACAGAACAATATGCTGGACTTTGTGTTTGCTGTTGATGACTGCATGACCTGGCATATGATGAACTTGTTAAAGAACAGGAGCCATTATTCCTTCCTAAAAGTTTTTGGGCCAAAACAGATCAGTAATATACAGAACTACGGAGCAGGGATCTACTATAATACTTTAGTGCCATGTAATGGTAGGGTAAGTACAAGCAGTTGGAGTAAATGCAGTCAAATGTTTGTGTGTGAAGCATTGAAATGATTAGCTTAAAGCAGATTTCTGTGCAGGGAGCAAATCTTGTAAATTGTAACTGATGCTTAACTTGTGATATCTTCGATATTTATGTGTCTAAACTGTTTCACAAATGGTCTGTTAATTAAAAAGCAAACAGAGCAGCTGCTCTCATGCTTTAAAAGGGGGAGCAATGTTTGGCACTTACAACTAAAGCACTTCAGAAACTGGATTTATATGCCTCATTGCTTGCTGTCTGACAGTTTTGGTGTTTGGAAAGTGTGTGGTGGGGAAACAGGGCCCTAATTTCAGCACTTGACGATGTAGTTAAGGCCAATTGGATTCTGACTATTTGGACCTAAAATGGAAAAAATTAATATAGTGAGCTGGAATTGAGATTGTGTGGTTTAATGGTTGACATCCTGACCTGTGAAGCTTGGGTGTAATTACTAATTCTAGGTAGGCAGCACTTGTCCAGCACATGCTGCTCCTGTGTTGGCATTGGAAGGCTGTGTTTGGTGAGGAGGAGAGGGGAGCACTGTGGATGGTTTTCTTGGTGTTGGTTTGGGGTAACTGCCGCCATGTGGTAGCAAACTTCATGTAGGGAAAGTTAACTCTTTTGTACTGAAAGGAGATTTCTTGGAGCAGGCATGGTTGCAGTAATGTTGGGTACATGTCAGAATTCTTCAAAGAAAGTTGGAGAGGCAGAAAAAGCTGTGCATTGTTGTCCTTGCTGTTTTGTTTAAAGGCATGTGTATGAGGCAAGAATTTGGCATTTAAACTTTTTTCACTTTATGTAAAAAGGGATTTTGGATTTTAAGGACCGATGATCTTTGCTAAGAAATTCTGTTCTTCATAGCTCTTTATGCCCTTATCTCATGCTGCAATGACTTGGTGACATCACAGTCCTTTGCTACCCAGAAGTTCTGGTGTTGGCTGCCTTGATGTGGTGATAATCTTTGGAAACTCAGGAAGTGCAAATTGGTAGCAAACTGCTGAAAGTTCATCTTCTTTCCAGTTACATACAATGAACTACAAAATACCATTTTGTTTTCTAACATCAAAGAGGAAAAGAAAAAAGCTCCCTAATAAACCGCCCACTAAGGGAACACATTGATGTTTGGGAGTGTTTGCTTTGGATCTCTGACAAACTGTTTCTTGAGCGTTTTCAGTATCGTAAAAGGTACTGTGGATTGTTCCAACTGTTGTAGTGCTTGACTGGTACAAAACTGAGCATAACCATTCTAAAATCTTTTTATGAACAGTTGTGTTTCGCTGTTCAGATCTCTTCAGTGTCAGTGTCTGTCTAGATGAGGTGTCTTTGGGATTTAAGTTCTTTTGCTTGATTCATCCTGGGGTGACATTTATTGTAACTTTGATTCTAGAAGGGATCTTAAAGAATTCTGCACATTCAACCTCTTTTTCACCAGAAGTTTGCATGTCAATAGGCATTTATTTTTGCTTCCTTTGTTTATTAGAAGGTTAAAATGTTGTGAGGTTATACATCCAGCTTTTATAGTTGTGTGTTCTTTAGAATTAATGGTGGTTATAGTAAGTAGTGAAAATGGTGCAGAAATATGTTTTTTCAAAAGCCTTTATTTTGCTTTTTTCCAGATGATAAAATATGGTGTAATAAGCACTGATACCTTGATTGATGATTTACTTCACTGGAAAACACTCTATGTTGCTGGACGCCTACAAAAACCGGTAACTGTTGGTCTGTTCAGTTATCTGTCTTGATGTGCAAAAAATTACAGGAATGGAAAATGATCGGTTGTAGTTTTACCATTCTCTGTTAAGGGTCTACTTTTCACTACTGAACAAATGACCTGCCCTGATCTGGGAGTCTGGTCCTACAGGGCTGATCCCTCACAAAGGGAGGGATGTTCCATGTTATGTGGAAAATACTCAGTGTTATGTGGAGACAACTAAAGGTAAGTGTCTTAATCACAGTTTTCTGCCTCTAGTAAATTCTGAATAACTGGACTCTACTAGGACTCAAAGGCTCTTTGGTTTAAAAGGTAATATTCACTTTTTGTAACAAAATATAGGAGTCACCAAAATTTAGCACAGTTGAATAATGGAAATCTTTAAGGATGAAAGCCACTTTTCCGTGCAGTGACTGTCGAGATCATTGTGTTTTAAAGTGTTTATAACTGACGGAACCACGCATTAGGCATGTTGGTTTTTCTTCTCCATGTTTGTGTCATAAAAAATGCGATGTCTTTGCTTTCCTCTGAGTACTTGACCTGGAGTGACTTCAGCAGGTGGCAGCAAGTTAAAACTTCTCAAGAGGGGGGGAGTGGGGGAAGGAGAGGAGAACCCTGTTCACATCTTGGAACAGAAGTTAATGATGCTTATAACTAAAAATTTGAGGTGAAAGTTTGACTAGATTGTCTCAGCACTACTGTCTGAGATAATCCAGTCTCTATCTCCAGAGACCTGTTTCAGTGTGATACAGGTTTTATGTTACCAAATGTTACTGAATTTTTGTTAAACATGGAGTGTAAGTAGTTACTTCAGCCTAAGCAGCTCTTTACTGTTGTCCTGGAGAAACTCTGAAAAGAAGGAAGTGTTAACTAAATTGAAATGAGGTGAGAGAGAGAGGAGTATGAATAATTTGTAGAAATATCTTGTACTCTTCAGAGGTCTTGGGAGGTTTAGGGATTTTTATAATGAAATTCCTATGAAGGAGTGAGAGAGCACATCCTTCTTACCAATTTGGACAGTGGAAAAATTCTGTAAAAACATCTTTTCTTTTTAAAGAGAATGGAAAAATCCTTTTACAGTGACATTCAGCAGAGTGTGAATGTGGCTAAATGGCAAATTGGAATAGTGCTTTTGACACCTGCCATTCTATAACAAGACTTTCATTGCGTATTTTGTTTTTAAGTACCTTTGTTTACACACACCCACAGTTTCTTGCCTGTGAATTTCCTCACAGTGGAGATCATACATTTCCTTCTTTAAATGGTTGTGATGACTGAGGGCCTTGCTTATTTATAAAACTGAAAATATCCCTCATTTAAAATACTTAATAATTGTAAAGTCTCTACTGTTAGTTTAACTGAATTCTCTATATACTGTCAAACCAGAATAAATGGGCTGCTTCTTTCCCCTGATGTGATATGGTACAGTGAACAGCTCTGATCATAAATTCTATGTGCTGTGAGAAAGCCTTCCTTAACTTTGGTGATCTTCCAGATGTACCTCATGAATCATCCTTCACCTGGCTCTTGCACTCCGTCTTCCTGGGGCATTTCTAGCTGTCTGAAGTGCCTAAAATTTGTTCATAAATGGTGTCACTACTGCACAGTTTCGGGGGTTCAGATTTTGAAGCTGAGCATATTATTTACCTTTGAAAACATCCTTGTTTGTATTTGGGAGTGCTTCCATGTTGGATTGAGGACCTTTTCTAGTTCTGTCTTCAGCAGCGCTTTTCTGAAGTCTTGCTTCTGCTGACTCTTCTTTTTCAGGTGAAGATACTGACGCAGAACGAGAACAGCAAGCTGCAGGCAGCTCTGGTGAGCAACCTGAAGAGTGCTGTCACTGCCGCCTTCCTCATGCTGCCAGAGAGCTTCTCTGAAGAAGACCTTTACATGCAGATTGCAGGACTCTCCTACTCTGGTTAGTACACAATGTCTACAGTCACTGAGAAGAAAAGCTGGAGCTGTTGTACCACAGAAGTCTAATGTATGATAAGTTGCTTGCTCCTTTGCTTTGGACCTACACACTCATGTGCTCCAAGAACTCTGTTTTAATGCTGTGTTATGTAACAGCTTGGAAAGGCTAATCATGCGTATTCGTAGAAAACAGGTGTAGGTGTGTAGCTGCAGGCCTGCAGCTCATGGTCTTCCCCAAGAGTCAGGACTGGGTCCAGACTTGTTCAACATATTCATCAATGACCTGGATAAAGGGACAGAGTGGATCCTCTGCCAGTCTGCAAATGGTACAGAACTGGGAGGAGTGGCTGACACACCAGAGCTGTGCTGCCATCCAGTGGGATCTGGACAGGCTGGAGAAAGTCAATTAGCCAAAAACTTGGGAGATCTGTTACTGTGCTGTAAGATGTTGAAATTGGCTTCACTGTGCACAGAGAGCTAAAGCAAAAAGACTCCCAGTTGGGAATGTTCAAGAAAAGGGCTGTCAGTTACATGTTTACAGATACTTTATTTTGCTGCTGTTAAGTCTTAAACTTTCCAGCAGGTGTACCAGTAGACAGAATGTATTTTGTGTTACTCTAATCAGTCTCCTTGGTGACTGCAGAAAAGAGTTGTTCACGCTTTAATGTCAAAAATCATTATCCTGCTATTTTTTAATGTATTTTTCTGAGAGCAGTAAGTCAGTACTGTTTGTATGGGAAGTGTTTGTTTTGCAGCTTGGTGGAACTGAAATAAACTAAGTCGCACCAGCAAGTTGCCACAGTGCAGCAACATTGATCCCCTGAACATAAGAAGTGAGAAAATAAATTGGTTAAAGGTTTTCTTTCTTGATATGTGCTGCCCTGAACCTCCACTCCCAGTTGGTCACTCTGGAAGCTCCCAGGGCAGCACCTGATGGGGGTTGCTGAACACTCTATTATAGAACGACCAGCTTTTCACTTACTCTCTTTGAGACTTTTCAGTCATGTATCATAGAAGAAAGCATAAAGGTCAGTAATGTAACAGTGGTGTTAAAAGGAGTTGCTTTTGGAACTTAGAATACATGGCTAAGAGGAAAGAAAAGGTGATACTATGATCTTACTGTGACTGCCATGAACTGTACTTCAGTTACTGCCCTTGGAAGTGCTGAGACAGTGCAGAGTATTTTCTCTGAGTACTGGAAAATTGAAGGTTATTTGTTTCTGGATACAAAATATTGGGGCTGGTCAGCTTGTGTGGGCACCTGTTGAAAGTGATTTATGGTTGCAAAGAACAGAGTTGTGTTACTGACGCTTTTGAGGCTGAACTTGACAGCTGGAATATTTTTGTTGTCCAAGTGAAAATGTGGATGTGCAGATTGATGGCATTATGATGTATCAAAGGCTATGTAACAATTCTGAGCCTTATTTTCTGTGCTTGAAGGTATTTGAACAGTACTTTTTGACTGTTAGAAGGTGAACCTTATTGTGGATTATATAGGCAGTGGTAGAATTGGAGAATAAAGTTTTAGGTGACAGCTTTGTATTATGCTGATTTCTGTTCTCCTTATTTGTGTTTTCCACTTTTTCTTAATGAATTGTTTCTCTTTTCTTGACAAGGTGATTTCAGAATGGTGATAGGAGAAGACCGATCAAAAGTGCAGAACATTGTGAAACCTAACGTTCCCCATTTCCAGAAGCTGTACAGTAATATACTGCAGGACTGCCCTCAAGTGGTCTATAAGCACCATCTGGGAAGGCTGGAGGCAAGTGTTCTTCTTCAAAACATTTTTAAAACAAGCAAGTGGAAGTGCTTTATCATGCTGACAGAAGGCAAGAATGATACCATACGCTGAGGAGAGCAGTTGTAGCCACTGTGCTTGCTCTTTGTGTTGTTTCTGTTGTATAGTTAATTCTGCAACCAGAAGACTTGGTTGAAATACCCGTCACTCCAGATGTAGTAGCTACTGTTCGTTTTCATTGAGTATGGGCACAGCACTAGAGCCTCAGCGAGGGAACAGGGGAGATAATTTTAAAGTGTGTGTTCTTGTGACTACTGTATGGAAACAAAAGCCTAGAAAGTGATGAATAAATGCTCAGCCCTTGTTAAACAAATTGGGTCATAACTTAGAGGTGAAGCTTTCTGCCATCAAAACCCCCCTAGAGTGCTAGCTAGGATTATCAGTTGCCTAAAGTCAAATGAAATTCTGTCATTATCTTTAAACACCCATTACTAAACCAATATTTTCTTAGTATTTGGGAAACAGGTATCCAAAATGACCAGTATTTTTAGTGGAAGAAGTACTTATATGAATTTTGGGAGAATCAGTAATGCTTTCTCCAAGAAAATGGCCAGTTAGAATACTACTCCCTGTTGTGTTACCTTTAAACAAATCCTGATAGTGTACTACAAATATGTTTTTGGATAATAAATCTGTCCATAATTCCATAACAGTCATCGAGGCTGTAGATTTTACTGGTGATTTTGAGCAAAATATTACAGCTTTAATATTACATTCCTCACACCTTAGTCTGGTTATTTGCCAGACTGAAGAGGACACCTGCTATCTGGAGTGCACACAATAGAGACCCTTTCTCCAAGTACATGTCTTCAGAGTTACAGAGAAAATTCTTTCTTAAAAGATTCCTCAAAAACAACCGAAGGCAGACACTTGTTCTGACAGTTCTGTTTCAGGCGTGGATTCCTCCCACATTGTGTGAAGAGCCTGCTCGTTGTTGGTGCAGTCAGTGGGTGATTCATCTGGATATCATTTTCTCTCCATTGACCGAAGGGAGTGTACAGGGCAATGAGGCTTCTGCCTGATGTCTCCCTGAACTGTGAAAAGTTGTGTGGGAGGAATCGAGCTCTTCATATTTTCCTCCAGTTTTGGAGAGATCTGCTCCATGATGCATTTTTCAGGATTTGTGCTTACATTTTGTATAAATATGTACAGGCCTGCATGTTGGTATCATGGGATTAAAAAAAAGGGCTATTGCATTGCTGATACACATTGGAAAATGTGGAATTAATGTTTCCTTTAAATTATACAAACTAGATGTGGTTTATGTTTAAAGCAGAGAAAATGTTTTTTCAAACTAAACTTGAAATGTGTGTGTGTAGTTTGATTATATTTAAGCGGAAGAAACTGATCTAAGTGGTCTTTTGGGAACTTTGTTTTTTTTCATTGTAGTGTTATGTTTCCAAAGGAAATTGGATAGAGCAGAAATGCTACAGTTTGAGTGAAAAGTTGCCTGTGGAGGCATTGAGATCATGTGTGGATGTTAGTCTTCCCTTGGATAAAAATAAAGAACTTTGCATTGAGTTACTCTTCAGTTTTAGCAGTGAGATACTGTGTTTCCCACTGCTTGGGAAGTTTTGATGAGCATTGTCAATGACTTTCACAAGTGAAATGGATTGTATTGTTTGACATAGTTATCAGGGGTCAAAGACAACCAAAAGACTTTTGGGGCTTCTTTTGAAAACAAGAACTTCCTTTATTAACATGGTTTTATTGTCTTATTTTTGATAACATTCAGATTGATAAAAGTCCAGAAGGTCAATTTGCACAGCTGATGGCTTTGCCAAGGACTCTACAACAAAAGATAACATCTCTGGTAGATCCTCCTGGGAAAAACAGAGATGTGGAAGAGATTTTACTGCAAGTTGCCCATGACCCTGACTGCGGATTTGTGGTGCATCAAGGTAGGCCTCGTTCAGTGTCTGTAATCAATTAAGATGCTGTGTTAAGACACGATAGATACAGATAATGTATATATTCTTCCAATTCAGAAAAATGAGTTAGAGAGCAGAATGAAGAAAGCATGAGATTAATCATGATACACATTCCTAAAAGCATGAGTTTGGATTTGTTTTACTGCAAACAAGTTATCTGAAATCCTAGCCCATAGCATTCCTACTGATATAGAAAGGTATGTTTTTGGTTTGGGTCCTGAAGGAAGTAGTCTTTAGGAGCTAGTGTGGCCTGCTTAGACCATCTGACTCTGTTTGGGATGCTTAAATCTTCAGGATTTTGCTGGCTGACATCACACCATCTAAATACTAAGGTATATATGCTACCAATCAGATGTTGCAATGCTCAGTTAATCTTCTGGCTTGCTGACATTCCCTTTCCCGGTCATCCTGGTTAGTACAGATTAGGGGAGCTCTGGTAGAGAACTCAAGCTTTGAGGGAAAAGATTGAGGCACTTATCATCACAGCTTCTCTGTGATGACTTAATACTTTTCAAGAAAAAATTTTAAGTTTTATACTCTATTCCATTAATACCTATGAACCCCTGGACAGTAAGAACTGAATGCACCGTGGTGCAAAGGGGTAAAGTAGCCTTATGTCCCAGAGCTGATAATTTAAAGAAGCCAAAGAAATACTGCACAACATCAACATCTCTGCTGGGCCAGAGACATGCAAATTCCCAGTTTCATACAGAAGTCAACAATGAGTATAATTTGTTCTACTCTAGAAAGTGAGTATACCAGTGCTTAGATGAAACAGCTCTGACTCTGTTATGACTCATGATCTTAGTAAATAGGAACACCAAATAAATTACTTTGATCAATTCCTACTGGTTATTACCTGTTTTAATATCATTTGGTGTTTTGTTTCTTTGTTTTTTTTTTTTTGGTTGTTTGGGTTTTTTGTTTTTTTTTTTTTTTTTTTTTTTTTTTGTTTTGTTTTTTTCCTGTGTGTTATACATAAAATAAGTTAAAACAGCTTAGAGAAGACTTCCAGTTAGTGTGACAAAGCAGAACAGAAACTTTCTCAGCTTAAGTGTGTGTTTTACTTTCAGGCTACATCTGGAAAAATACTGAACTTTTTTGTGTATGTTGGAGGATAAAACAGTTTCCACAAAACTGCTAAGATGGGTAACATCTGTGTGCTTTTCTATCTGCAGGCATTTCGGGAATTGTGAGACCTTCCAGTATAGCGCAGAGTGCTAAAACCATACTCACAGCTGGTAAGAATGTGTGCGATTTCTATGAACATCAGCCTTCTGCTTTCACAAAGGGAAACTTATAGGGCCTCCAGACTGTCTTGTTACACGAGTTTAAAGAATAAACTTTTTGTGTGTCTAATTGAAAGCTCCTGGAAAATAAAAATAATATTTAAAGCTTTATAGAACTACTGAGAAATTGTAAAATGCCCAAAGGAATTGGAATCTATATGACTCTTAAACAAACAGACAAAGCCCACCATCAACCCAAAAGGAACAAAAAAACAAACTTCTGAGTTCAATTTTATTTTATACATGGGACAGATTTGGCTGATGTGCACTAGTTCTGCTCTTCTTGTATTAAAAAGTGGTAAAAATTACTTCATCATTCACCCTGGCTTCTACATGTGAGTGCATTCCTAAATGCTCAGTACCTAGTATTGGTGTTTTGTAGACTGTAAGGTTATTTCATCATAAAATAAAGGAGAGGATGAGTCTTAAGGGAGGGAATATTGACAGGATCCAGTATTTTTGTCAGGCTCAGAAGAGAGGTGTGTGTGTTTGAAGACATTATGTATTCCAGACTGGAACACTGGATATTACTGTAACTCTAGTACTGAAAAATTAATTTAGAGAAAGTACTAAAATGTCAATGTGAGAGAAGGTGTAGAAGGAGGAAAAAAGGGACTTCTTGTGTGGAAACGTCAGAAAACTGAGGATGCTTTTCAGCATCTTCTTAATGTAGTGAAAGTTACTGCTGGTTACATAGCTGGAGCTTCATCCTGTTTTCTGAGTTCTGGAACAAATCTCGTTTTACATGATTTTTACGTTTGAAGAAGCTGAAAACACTGCAGCCCAATTTAAAAGAAAGGTTTAAGACCTGAGCCTTCATTCACTTAAATCTCTGATCAGGAGATCATCTTAATTCCTGCAAAATGAAAAACCCTTGCTGCTTGCATGAAGTTGCTCAATTTTCCAAACTCCTCCATACCTGTCCCTAATTCTTCCACAAAAGCAAATGTACAAATACATACACAAATTATGCCATTGCTGATTTTAAAAGCAGCTATATAGTTTCCTATTGAATGATCCTCATCCAGACTTCTATAGCTGCTGTTCCCTTGCCCTTTAGTATTGAAGTTGGTGGTTCAGTGTTATACTTCCTACCTCTTTGTAAGGTAACGCATGTTGCACTGTTCAGGACCATTGGTGGTCTGCTGAGTAAAATAAGCAGGAACAGTTGTACTTTTGATTATGCTTCTGTTAATAGTCCAGTTCTATTAACTAGAAGAAGTCTGACAAAACTATTGCCCGACTTTGTTTAGTTGCTGGAGGAGACTAAGGACCTGACTACATTGGGGAAAAGCACGGTTTTGTTTCATATATGTCCAGAGAAGGGAAACAAAGCTGGTGAGGGGTCTAGAGCTCAAGTGTTGTAAGGGGTGGCTGAGGGACCTGGGGTTGTTCAGCCTGGAGAAAAGGAGTTTCAAGGGAGACTTTGCTCTCTACAACTCCTTAAAAGGAGGTTGGAGCCAGGTGGGGTTGGTTGGACTTCATGTTCTTAAAGGTCTTTTCCAACCAGACTGATTCTATGATTCTATATGAGTTAGGTGTATGGCAGGTATTGGTTTCTAATGTAAGGTCTCCAACCAAACAGCTGACTTTTTCTTCTAGGGTTTATTGTCAAAATTACCTACTCGTCATCAAGACTTCCTATATTTTAAAATGCCTCTTTTGGAAATAGCAGCTTTTATCTTCTCTGGCTCTAAATCCACAAGAGAGCCGATTTTGTGAAGTAATTGGAGGGGAGGGGTCAGAGACAGTGTTACTGTGTTGAATTCTGTGCTAGTGAAAGTTTGCAGTCTGCCTGGCCCTGGAGCAAAGCCCACACAAAAGTGTGTGACTGCAAGAGCATGAATAAAACCAGTTAAGCTTTGTCAGCTTATTTCTACTCTCCTTCTGTCTGTTCTGATGGACAGAAAATCACCTCTGGGAGTGGTTAGTGGTTTGATGTCATGCAGTGAGTCGCATCCAGCCTGCATTGCACTGCAGGGGGCCCTAATGCATCTTGTAGTAGGACTTGTAATTCTTACTGTGTTTTCTGTTTGGTGTTTCTCAAAACACATCTTTGTGAACTGCTTTTTTTTTTTATTTTATTCTAGCTTTTTAATTTATATGTAGTGGCTTCCCTCTCCCCCCCTTTTTAAACAAACCTTAGTTGCCTTCTAGTGTTACTTGGAGTAACACATCTAAAAACATGTCTGTTCTACTAGTGCTTTTAGTGTTAAAAATTCATTTTTTATAGTCTGATTCAGGCAGAGCAAAGCAATTGTGATCGTTTGCCTCAAACACGAGCCAAATTTGAGCAAGGAGGCTTGGGAGAGCTTGGTTTGCTTACTTCCAGCATAATTTAATTTGGCTTATTTTAACCATATTTATGCATTTCTGCTAGAATCTGGCCAACACCATTAGCAACAGAATTCAGGATTGATCTTTTGGGCTTACTCACAGATTCTGTTCTGAGGGAGATGAGGTAGGTTTGGAAAAAGACCTTTTTTGGCATTTCTTAGCCTCTGAGTGTAGTTTAATGAGTGCAGAGCTTGCCTGCAAGGCTCATCTTCCTGAGCATCACTGTGTGTCCACCCTGGCTGGTGACAGGGAGTCCCCGTGCTTCTGTTGGCATCAGGAGTGTCTATAACATGCGCTGCTGCACGGAAAATGAACGGTGCCTCCTTCCTTGTGTAGACATAGCCTGGCTGCCTGACAAGCCTGTGCATGGGCCTTGCCAAAGCACCACTGGTTTCCTTCTCTGGAGGTGGACAGAATCATAGAAATAGTATTTTGTAATAAAAACTTAAATTGTAGTGCACATTAAAGAAGAAATTAAATTTAGCTGACGTGGGGGCTGATGTGAGTATTTTGCAGATGGGATGTTTGTATGATCTTCAGTGATGTTCCCTGGAAGTCAGGACGGATGGCTTTCTGTGGGTTGAGGAGTTAGTAGAAGAGGGGTTGGAAGGGTCCTGCGAGGATCAACTCATCCAACTCACTGCTCCAGCAGGGTCACCCAGAGCAGGGGATCTAGGATCACATTGCCCAGGTGGGTTTGGAATCTGTCCAGATGAGATGCCACAACCTTTCTGGGCAGCCTGTCCCATGGCTCCATCACACGCACAGTAAAGAAGCTTTTCCTTGTAGAAGCGGTTTGCTTGTTGGGGTTTTTTTTGCTTGTTTGTTTGGGTTGGTTTGTTTTGGGGTTTTTTGTGTGTGTGTATGTATTTTTATTGTTTTGTGGGGTTTTTTGTTGCTTTGGTTTTTGTTTGTTTGGTTTTTTGTTTTGTTTTTTTAAGAATATTTCTCTCCAAACATTTACAATTGAGCTTACGTTGAACCTTGCTATGTATCTTCTAATGAAGATTTTCTGCCAGTTTCTTAATTGAAACAATTGGACACTAGGGGGGGCAGGCTTTTTGGTCTTGCTTTACCATTTCTGGGGGCTCTTACCAGCTTGTATCTGTAGAGGCACGTACTGTACACAGCAAGGCTCCTACATTGAAAGCATTTGCTTAATTTGTGCAAGCAATGTGTATTACAGGGAAGTTTTGAGCTTTTAAATGTAATCCCTAAGGATGCTGTATTTCTTTCCTCATTCTTTAACCAAATGTCTAATGGTCTGTTTCCCTAAGACCTATTTTCACACTTTCTAATAGAGACTTTAGGAGTAGGATTATGGCTTTGTTCTTCTGCCACACTTGTGTTAAGAACAGTAGCTAAAAGAAGAGAAATATGAAAGAGATTAATAAAATCAGTGGCTCCATTAAATAAACTCTATTTTCTCTTGTCAATCCTGGTAATCACAGAAGTACTTTTGTCCTATGTCTCCTTGCAGAAGAATTGGTTTTCATTACATGGCTGTCCTTCTTTTTGATATAGCAGGGGATGCAAAATTATTTCCTCAGCTGATTGTTTTATCTTAACAAGAAGAAGTGCAATGCCTTCTCAGTGGTCTGCAGCCTGGTAGTTCTGTGTACAGCATGTTTCTAAGTTAAATGTTAAATTGGGAATAGTTGCTGAGATGGCATGCTGGGTATTAATGCTATTGGCAAGGAGCATAAGCAAAATAACTTCAACCCATTTAAAAGAACGTTTTTCATCTTTCTCTGCCAGTGTGGTTTCAGAGTTGAGCCCAAGTTCTATGTTTTTGTTTGCTGTTAAATGCCCTATTTAGTTTTTGAAAATGTGCCTATGTCTTTTTTCAAGTCTGTGGTGAGATTGCCTCTCTGGTTTCCATTAGAGATGGCACCATCCTTTGATTTATTTTCCCACATAGCCAGAGTCTTTGGGAGCTAACTCTAAAGCTCTTGTATCTAGCTCCTCTGAAGGAGATGTTGATACTTCTTAAGCTTAGATTTCTTCTTTGTCTTACTAGAGGAATGCTGCAAGCCCTGAAAATTTCTTATAAATAAAATACTGTGAATTAAATCATCAGCTGAAGCAACTGTTTCAGCTTTCTTTAAGTTACCACAAATGCTTGTAGCTGCTCTGAATAACATTTATTTTCTTAGGATTGGGATGTGAGTATACTATGTCTTCAAGGAATTATTTTTATATTTTTTAACTCTAAGGAACAGCTTTGCATATAAACGATTTTGTAGATTTGTGACAACTGCTGTCTGTCAGCTGCCTGAGCAGATGTTGTAACACTGCATTTCGCTTAAATAGGCGTAAAAACTTTGCCTGTGTCTGGGAACGGACACTAACAATGTATCGCTGTTTGCCTCTACCTGAGAGCTCTTCAGCAGTGTCTGCACTGGCCTTTCTTTTTGAAAGGAAATGAAGAGTACTGCAACCAGGTGTGTCTACTGGGAAACTTTGAAGGACTTGTAAGATAGTGATTTGGCGATAATATAACACTGACACTTCCAAAGAAATGAACATGGATCCTTAAGTAAAACCAGATACAACTTATGTTTACACTGAAATTTTGTGGTCTTGGTTCCATGTGCGTTAGCTCTTTGTTCTCTGTCATAGAGTGGAAAAATCTAAAGGGGAGGTGGAACCACCAAGTCATAGATTCATAGCTAAAGTAGAAAGACATTTTCATGTGGTTCAACTGCTTCAGATTCTGAGACTGAGCCATAATTACAGCCATTAACTTTTACTACAGATGTGACTCATTGCCCCGAGGGCTGCTTTAAGAAACCAGCTGTATGTATAAACCTGTATTTTGCTTTGTAGCATGATGTTCTGGGGCTGAAATGTCAGCATCTTATTGCATAAGACTCCGGTGGGTGGAGTTCCACAGAGTGCTACCTGCAGGGGGAAGATATGAGGGAGAAAAATCTGCGTGTTTTGCTGCTGCAAGAGGCAGAGCTGGTTGGTAGGCGGGTAGAACAAGCTGACTTACAGGCTGCCGTGCTGGAGCAGCAGTCCTGTGAGTCTGGGTCAGCCCTGGTGCTTGTTGATCTGCCCCATGCTGTACTGCCTCTCCAGAAGTGCACTGGCTTCACTGGAACGACACGACGTCATCAATTCTGGCAGACAGACTGCGGGGTCAAGGGGCTGTGTCCTGGAAGTATAGCAGCAAGGAGACTGGGCAGAGATTTTCAAAGCCATGCAGTTACACGGGTTTAACTTTGGCGGTCAGAACTGTTTCTTTCATTTATGTGCTGTGCCTGAGCTCAGTCTGGCCTTGTTCTGCAGCTGGAATTCTTATATGGTGTGCCATTTTAATACAGATATGTGAGGCGCTTCACAATTTACATGACTATTTATTTGTTACTCGAGAAAGTACCAAAAAAAGTGCATTGTGACTTCATTAGTGTGCATGCTTTTTAGCAAAAACTTATTAAAATAGAGAAAAGTTTTAGCTTGCATATGGGATGCACATGGTTTTGAAAGTTGGAAAGATATGTATGGAGGATTCCTTACAAATGGTAAAACTGAGTTTGTTTAAATTGCAATTAAAGACACAAGAAGTGCAAAATTGATTGTACAGAGCCTGTTTGTTATGGTAGGCTTTTTAGTATCTATCACATCCCTTCAGAAACAGAACATTCAGAAATACTGTTACTCATTCGACTTCTTGTGACTACACTGCTAATACTGAATGTGTTTTTCACTTAAAGTATTTTATCTTCATTTGATTACTTTCGAAGGTCTTTTTAAAATCAAATATCATACCTTTATTCCCCCCCGCCCCCAAATAAGTCTAATGCAGTAGGTGGCTAAACCTGGGTCTAAGTTGCTAGTTTGTTCCAAAAGATCTTTCCTTGAGTTCTGGTCTGACTATTGGCAAAATTGCTTCTGTGGATTTTTAGTCAGTCCTGTCAGGTAAACAGTGTTCTAGTAAATAACCATAACAGAGATTGTAGTAAGTATAATGTATCATGCTTTTTAATGTGTGCATCTTAATTGGCAAAGCTTTTTGTAGCAGTATTAAAAACTTGCCTTTTCACTTTTATTCTGTAAGGGTGTAATTAGACTGTGTTGTAACCTGAAAATCACTCTCTATTTGATGTTGGTTTATTTTTTGTTGTTGTTTTGGGGGTGGGTTTTTTTAATCAAAGAAATCTGGAAGGAGTTAAAATAAGTAGCTCCACTGTCTAGGAGCTGAGAACTCTACTGAAATGCCAAGACTAACAATATTTTTGTTTTAAGTTTCCAAATACTAGATGACTAATCCTAGCAAAAGGCTGTGTCTCTTTATGTCTGTAAGAGAAGATTCATCTCTGGCGGAAGTTCCAAAAGTGTTTAATTATGAGGATTCACTTTACAATGTGTGGAGGAGTCATCCTCAGTCCGTTTGTATCTAAAACTTCTAAAAGCTTGGAGGTGATGAACACCCCAGAAGCCTTCTGTACCTATTTGAAAACTGAAATGTGCCTGCCTTCATTGTAGGCCTAGTGTAATGGAACAGTCTTTGCCAAAGCTGTAGACCTTGTGGGCTGCTGCAGGATGATGTCATATAGAATGTGACAGCTATTCTGGCTTCAGAGAGGTTTATTATAAGCAAGCGACAAGCAAAATTGGTCCAGAAGGCATCGCTGTGGCAGGGTATTAACGCTGTTGTCTGTGGTACGCTTCTAATGATGCCGGTGTTGCCAAATCATCACCATTTGTCATTATCTCATTAATTTTGCTGCTTTCAGTTCCCCTGGGTATGTGCCTTATTTCTCTGGTTTTCCTTGTCCATCATCAGTTCGCTATTATCTTTTTTTTCCCCTAAGGACACAGGTGTCACAATTATGCAAGTTGAGCAGTTTTATTCTCTTGCAGATGTTCCGTTCTCTCAGTTGTGAAATGGCAGCTGCCATTAGTTAGGATGAGGCAATAACAAAATATTCAAGGATGTTATAATGTACTTTACAGTTTGTTGAAGCCAGAACAGATATGTACCTCAACAGTCAGCAGCACATTTCCTATGAAAAAACACCGTTCTCTGTTTTAATTTTTAATTCACAAGCCTTTGCATAGTGATACTCTGCATTGGTTTGTCCTGGAATGCTTCTGGTGTTGTGTGGTGTTTGAATACATTTAATCAAAATGGGCATCAGAGTGATGCTTCTCGATTCTGTACATCACTACCGTACATCTGGAGAACTGTGCCCAGTTTTGGGTTCTCCATTTCAAAAGAGACAGGGAACTACTAGAGGCAATCCAGTGGTGGCTACAAAGATGATACAGGGGGACTGGAGCATCTCTGTGCTAAGGAAAGGCTGAGATACCTGGGGCTGTTTAGCCTGGAGAAGACTGAGAGGGGGGTCTTATCAATACTGATTGGTATCTAAAGGGCAGGTGTCAAGAGAATTGGGCCAGACTCTTTTCAGTGGTGCCCAGTGACAGGACAAGGGGCAACAGAAATAAACTGGAGCCCAGGAATTTCCCCCTAAACATAAGAAGAAAATTCTTTGCTGTGAGGGTGCCAGAGCTTGGCCCAGGCTGCCCAGAAGGGTTGTGGAGTCTCCTTCTCTGGGGGGATTCCAAACCTGCCTGGACAATGCAGTCCTGGGCAGCCTGCTCTGGGTGATCCTGCTGGAGCAGGGGGTTTGGATGAGATGATCCCCAGAGGGTCCCTTCCAAGCCTTACCATGCTGGGATTCTGTGATTCTCTTAACTGTAGAACTGGTCTACAACAAAAAAACAGTGCCTGATGCTGAACATTGAGCAAGGCTTAACTAAAGTCTGATGAGCAGATGAAATTGATAAAGTAGGATTTGGAAGTATGAAGCTTGTTGTCCAGCAATCATGTCACAGATGTGGTGAGCTTATTAACCTTTGCAGCCTGGGATTCTTAAATAGTCCTGCTGGAGTGTTCTGCTGCAGAAGAGTCTTGTCAGTTTGCTGGTTGTGGCCATGACCAGGCCAGTGCACCACCCAGCAACAGATCAGAAAGGGCCTGAAAAGCAAAACACCAGTTTGAGGGTCCGCAGCAGGGCCAGGTGGTTTAAAAGCTTTTCTACATTTAGAATTCGGGAACAAGGATGTAAAGAAGCATTTCCCTCTGTACTAGTTGAAAGTTTGATCATGATTCTCTGCGTTTGCTCTACCTCGGTCATCGACCATACAGCGTGCTTGTACGCAAAGCTCTTGGGCCTTCAGAATGAACCTGTTCTGTTTTGTATGCTTTGGTACTATTTTAAAAGTAGGGGGTTTGTGTCATTATTTACTGTGTTACGAATGTGACAGGAAGGTTATTTGCATGTCAGCCTGATGGATTAGGCTGTCGTTCTTCCAGGGAAGTTCTTCACTTAATGGAATAAGAACCTAATACTTGAGGTAGCCTTCCTAAATGTTGATATTTTCTGGGTTTTGTGTCTTTTTCTTTTTTTTTTTTTTTAGGGGCAAAGAAATCTGTAACTTACAGTATGAAGAAATTATATAAAATGACGAGGGGATGGATAAGGAAGACATCCTGAGTCTTGACATACTTTTTGTGGGTAAATAAATGGTCCTTTTTCTCTAAATATTTTGCAGATGCTGCTTTGCCTACTTGAGAAGATTAAAGTGCATTTAAGAAATCTGTTCTGATAATTTACATGCCCAGTTTTACAACAAAACAGGAACTTGGTTAGTAGGGGAAGATTGAGTGGTAAAAGGGCAAATGAATTATACGATTTTCCTGTATGCCAAAGCTTGGATTTTCAGAAACCCTGAGTAGGATGGATTGATTGTACATATGAATTAAGAACTAAAGCCACTCATTTTCAATGTATTGCTGGTTTATTTTCCAAATTACCCTCAGGTTCTTTCAGAAGATTTACTGACACAATTTTAGTTCCATCAGGGACTTATGAAACTGGAGAGTCCATGGAGTTTTGAGTAGATATGAAACTGTCCTCTCAAAATACATTATTTCTGCACTTAGAAGTTCATCCTTAGAAGTCCTCAGAGGGTGCCTACTGGGTGCCTCTGCAGGGTAGACTTCCTGAAAAGTAATTTTTTTTTCTCCTATGTGTGACATTCCAAATCCCAAAATATCGACAAAGACTTTCAGTGTGGGAAAGAGTGTTTGAAAGGAGAAACTCATCAGGTATTGGATCCTTTCTTAAAACCTGTGTATTCTTTTCATGAGATCGAGATGATGACTGCCCAGCTCGTGGCTGAGTGTTGTCAGAAGCGTCGTAGTCGGAAGGAAAGTCCTGACCCTCAGGACGTGCTTGTGCAGATTTATGAAATACGTGGTGTTTGGCAGAAGGTTTTATCCAAATGCTTTAAAGTTGGGAATGTTATGAACAACAGGACCTATCATTTGATTCTTTGTTTATTGTTATTTTCTGGAAGATACGAAGATAAAACTTGTTCTCCCTTGCTTAATTAAATTATCTAAACTAAAGAAAAATGGACATTTACGTAACACATTATATTAATCATGCCGTTAAAGAATGGACATTTCTCCACTGTTCAAGTGTGACACAATTAATCTGGAGCATCTGTTGTAAATAGAAATTTTTTGCACCAAATCAGGTGGGTTTGCTAATTTTGAATGGTTTTTTTGATAGAAATAAATTGAGGGAATACTTTTATTTGTGAATGTCAATGACAAAAATAATTTAAAGGTAAAAAATTGAAATAAAATATCTTTCCTGATTAGCATGTTTTTTTTTTTTTTTTTCTTGTGTATGATGTGATCAGTGGGGCTGTGTCTCCAGCTACATTTGATTTAGTGTTCTCACTTTAAACAAAAAATAATATATTGGAATGAAATTGGCTGCTAATTGTTTCCAGGGAGCAGTTCAGATTGTAAATTTAAGAAAGAAGACAGAAAACATACTGTTGTGTGTAATATGACTTATCCAGGCTTACTTTTATTGCAGGGGAACATTTAAATACTGATTATTTAAAAATATTTTAGTTTGAAGTGGCAAAATTTGAATCCAGAGTCAGTAAATAAGTGTGGGGTGTTTTTTTTTTATTTTTGGCCTCTTGGAAAATGCTACTGCTATGAAATAGTAACTTTCTAAGGTCATAGACATGTTCCTGACACTTTGCATTTTCTGTTGATGATAGATCTGGACATTGTAAGACAAATCCCCTCAAATGGCCCTTTTGAGATCTCAGGAGGCTGGATGTCCTTTTTATGGTGGCATATTCTGCAGAAGTGGTGACTCCAGCTACAGAATGTTTCTACATATGGCACTAGAATTCTCTGCCCCACTTAGTAAGAGGCCAAAGTCCCTGTTTTGAAAGGTTTATATTATAAGAAACAGAGCTAGGCCATTGAAGCCACTGCTTAAATTAAATTAACCTTGATTTTTGGCTGGATATTTTTTGTTTTCATGAAGAGATTCCCTTCTGGATAATCTAGAGGTCTTTTATACAAAATATACCCTAAAATTAACTTCACATGTAGCGAAGACGTGAAATAGCCATATGATCTTCTACATTTCCATGTAAACTCTAGTAAAAAGAAATCTGAACTCAGATGTTGACTTACTTAGGTGTGCTCGGTGGAAAATTCTTGAGAACAGAGAATACTGGTCCCAGTGGTAGACACAGACACCAACAGACACAAAGCTTTTGGACAAGTGAACAGCATGAGCAAAGTTTCAGGATGGAGCCCTGACCTTCTGCACGTGAAATAGTGATCAGGTAAGAGATGCAGTTCTGGCAGAGTTGCCTGCTTTCATCATCTAATGAGGTAACGTCGTTTATTTTTTGTTTCAAATGAAGTACACCGTAGGAGAAGCTGTATATGGGCGGGGGCATGGACGGAAGACTATTTTTTTTTTTTTTTTACATAAACAATTTGGTGTTAGCAGATTTTTAGTAGGGCCCACTGTATTACCAGGGGGGAGGAATACATAGATAAATTCCTGATCTATAAAAGTCTTTAGGATACCTAAACCATTTGGAACCTGAAATGACAGATATAATGCATCAACTCCTTGTAGGAAACAGCACATTTTCAAAAATAACCCTCTGCATGAGTAGTTAGCAGAATGATTTATTTATTTTTAATATAAATAAATTTTATACATTCTGGGGTTTCTTTTGTAGTGTTTATTTTCTTTTAAGGCTGTGTAGGAAAGGGTCTTAAGTGAGCCTTGACTCTTCAAGGAAGGGATGCTCACTGCTGTTGAGGACAGCAAATTCAGTGAGAACACTCTTGGTGAAATTGTATTTTTCTCTGTGTGTGTGTGAACTTTGTTCCTGTAGTCAACTTCTGGAAAATGAATACTGTAAACAGAAAAATATAATTGGTTTTTATGTTTTTAAAACATGCCAGTTGCTACACACTGGATTGTAACAAATCTATTCCATTGTCAGATAATTAAGGCTAGCAACTGAAATGTTATTCCAAATTTTGCCTCATCGTTTTATGTCTATATGAAAATCATAGAATCATGGAATTGTTCTGATTAGGAGAGACCTTCAAGATCAAGTCCAAGCATTAACCCAGCACTGACAGGTCAACATTAAACCATGTCCCTCAGCACCACATCTCTGTGGCTTTGAAACCCCTCCAGGGATGGGGACTCCACCACTGCCCTGGGCTGCCTGAGCCAGGCCTTGACAACCCTTGTGGGGAAGAAGTTGTTCCTAATGTCCAACCTAAACCTCCCCTGGTGCAACCTGAGGCCACTTTCTCTTGTCCTATCGCTTTTTCTTTGGGAAAAAGAGACTGACACCACCTGACTCCAACCTCCTTTCAGGGAGTTGTTGAGAGCAAGAAGGTCTCCTTTGAGCCTTCTTTTCTCCAGGCTGAACAGCCCCAATTCCCTCAACCTCTGCTCATCAGACTTGTGCTCTAGACCCTTCCTCAGCTTTGTTGTCTTTCCCAGGACATGCTCCAGCCCCTCGATGTCCTTTTTGGTATGAGGGATGCAAACCTGAGCCCAGTATTCAAGGTGCAGCCTCTCCAGTGCGTAGTACAGGGTGACAATCCCTGCCCTAGTCCTGCTGGCCACACTAGTACTGATGTAACTCTTGCTTTTTTGTGAGTCCCATCATTCCCCCAAGGCCATGGGCTTTCCTAAGGACTGTATACAAGTGTAGGAGCTGAAAGGAAAAGGGACATCTGTGGTTCAGAAATGGAGCAAACAGTTATTCACAGAATAAGCAATATGACTAAAAAAAAAGTAGGCAGTGGCAAAATTAGACCCTCTTACCTTTTAAGGAGCTTATTCCTTCCTCCTGTAACAGTGCTGTCAAGTGAAGCTTTGCATCCTAAGCCACACTGGGAAGTGAGTGATACCATTGAACAAAACCATCCTGGTCAGTCTGAGTTCTGTTGTTTTGTTTTGGGTTTTTTTGTGGGTGTGGGTTTTTTTTTTGTTTGTTTGTTTTTAGTTTATTTTTTTTTTTAATGAAGAGGTGAGGATGGGACTTTTTAAACCCAGTTAAATAACAGCACCACAATATGTGAAACCACTGGCTCATAAATTAGAATAGTTTTGAGCACTGATTGAGAGACCATAAGATAGCCCATCATCTGGCTGAGAATCCTTACTAACAGAGCATTTAATCACATGCTTGACTTAAAACACAGACATTACTACCATTGTTGAATAGGTTTGTAATTCCTTTTTGAGGCTAAAGGGGAACACACAGCTTGGGCTTGAATCTGCAGAAGTATAAAAAGTGAAAAATCTACGTGCTGTCTCAATACAGCTGGATCCTCCTGGGATACAGCTGCAGCATGAGTGAAGGCTGGATGCTAACAGCTCCTTCCCTGGGGTGGTTTTTATACATTACCTTGAAGTTGTGGCTGTTTTCCCCTCTGTTCAGTGAGGGTACCTTGCAGATGCTGTCTATCCTATGAGGATATCCTGCATCCTAAGAGGCTCTGTTTCTCCTGCTCTGTGGTTCCTCATTCCTGCTAAGTTTGGGGATGAGCTGTTAAATCTAGAATTGTTTTAGTGATGAAATGCAGTTGTAACAGTCTGGGAGCATTTAAATGAGCAGCTTTCTTTTAAAAGCCATTAGCGATGCAGTTAATGCTCTGAATATTCAAGTGAGATGCGTTTTAAAGTGGTTTTGGTGTTTTGGAAGGTGCTCACTACTGGTAGGGTGGTTCAAAACAGTCAGTTACAGGTCAATGTGGTATGTGAGAATGAGTTGGCCTTGGCTCCCATTGTGAAAGGATGGTCTTCCCTCTGAACCTTGCTAGCTAAGCAAGGGCATTTGTTCAAGAACATTCTGGTAGGAAAAAAATAGGAATGTGCTGCTTGCTGTTTAGCAGCTAATTAACCATTTTTATGTGCAGCAGATGCTGTACAGCATCAAACCATCACAACCTTTAAACTCCTCATTGCTCCACCAGTGGACTGACTGGGCTTTTCCTCCGCAGGTGTTGCTGTACATCAGAGCCTGCCTGCGATCCTGACTGAGTTTGCCCTGGGCGGCTGGAATGCCCTGGAATGCCCACTGCGTGCCTTGAGTTGGCTTTAGGAACTCTCTGTGTGCGTAGCAATATAATGGATCACTTCTCACTTTTTAGAGAGTCTTGCAAATCCCAGTTTAATCGTTCCTAGTTTACTCCATCTGTTGATACGTTGCCAGTGTTCAAGTCTGTGCAGTAAATCTTTGTGAGGCATAAGAAAGTCCTTCCTCCTCACCCGTATAAGCTGAAATCTTAAACTCTATTCTCTTCTGTAAATCATTTATCTCCGTGCTTTTTAAAATGTGGCCTACCTTTCCCCTTGAGGCCATCGGTCTTGAATGTATTTATTTCTTTGGCAGAGCGCCACAAAAGAATCGTAGCCCAGAGCAGCTAACAGCCTGAACTTCTCTCTATTGTTAATAAAAAATATTTGATGCAGTTGTTACAACATTTTGCTGTGTAAAACTTTTTAAGAGAAGAGAGATTGATTTCAGACTTGTTAGTTGCTTTTGAAGTTCCTCAACAGTATGTGGAAATGATTTCTTATGGTCCTACAGCTGTAAGCCACTGAAATAAGTAGTGATTGTTGCACAGGAAGTTAGTACATGGGAATATGTTACTAACTCTTTGTTGTAATGAGGCATGATCGTTCTTTCACGAAAAATAGTCACTTCAGCTTTTGATTCCAATTGTAATTTTCCTGTTAATACCTTCCTGGTCCATTTCCATACTACTTTATTGGTTTGGTGTTTCTTTTCTTGACTTAATTCTCCAGTCTTTCATTCTGTTCTTCAGATATCCCTCTCTTCTGGTTTGGCTGTTCCACTGTGGGATGTTGTTTCATGCCCCATCTCCTTTTTTCCTGTGTAACAGTGCTTTCATTAAAGGCAGCCAGGCAGATGATTTATTTCTTGATGTCTTAAAATGCTTCTTTGTAATGAAGAGCCTGGACCAAATCAAATGACTAAGGATTTCCATAGGTGAGTCAGCAGGAGGGACACGAGATTGGCAGCACCAGTGGGGTATGTAACCCTATCTCATGCTTTAGGGACAATAAACTAGATGACACAGGATAAATGTGAAATCAAAAATTGACTGGATACAGAACCACAGATTCTGGTTTCCACTTCTCTTTATGGTCTTTAATCTCAGTATTGTATGTTATTAACTCACCTATTGTTGTGAGCAACCCAATTGGCAAGCAGGACGGTGTTTGGCTGCTCCAAAACTTCACATCTGGGGAGTGCATGAAACAGTATCACACAGGGTAGTGGCTTCGTCCTTCACAACATGTGAGATGTGCTTTTCACCCCTCACTTGCTTCTGCCTTTTGCAAATGTTGGAGTGGTGAGGTTCTCCATGTAGCTGGTTATGGGACACTCCCGGTGCTGGCTGTGCAGAATGCACTTGACTTTGTTCCAGCTGCAGAGACTGGAGTTCTCGCCTGTGCTGCAGCGAGGTTGCTCTTAAGGTGTGGCTGACCTTCAGCATCAGTGAATTTGACTAACAGCTGGAGGGAAACAGCTGCAACCTTCTCATGAACAAGGTGCTTCTTGGTAGCACAAAGCAGAACAAGTGTGATTCTGTCCTGTTAGACAGTTGACTGTACAGTACCCCACAGTTTTCTGAGGTTTGCAACAAAAGTCTTTGCCAAATTGGGAAGATACAGATGGATGCAGAGGCCAGTACTCCTGGGTGGCTTTGGGAACTGAACTGTAAGGTCTCTGTTCTTTAAATCGATTGTAGGGGTCATGCTGGAGCCAGCTCCAACTTTGGAAACTTTAGAATAAACACGGCACTTGGTGAGTGTCCAGTCAAGGGGGATCCGGGCAGGGCTGTGACTCATGTCTTTTCCTGGCAATTAATTTAAAAATAGAATTGAAATTGAAATATTCTTTGAAGGTCAGAATGTCAGGTCAGTGCGAGTCTGATAGTTTTTTCCTGGATAAGGTGTTGGCAGAGGACAAAGCATTCTTTGTTTTCAAACCCATTTCTGCTGGCCATACATTCTGAATGTGTAGAAAATGAATTTTCTTTGTATTACCTGCTGCAGAAAGAAGAGACGTTACCTCTGTATATCTATTTTCTGGTGTATGTTTTCTATGAGTGAAGAGCTGCTCTGCCACTTTTGCAAAATGTTATGCAACCACAGTATTAGTGACCTTAGTTACCTGTTTTTCTAGATAAAATCTACAGCAAAGTTGCCATCTGATTCTGAGTTTAATGACTGCTTTATGGAGAGGCTGTAATCATTTTACTCGTGCATGTTTTAACCTCTTACTCAGACTCATTAAAACAAATACTAAGAAATGCATTAAGTTTTAATACATGAACAGGAAACCTCAGATGGTACGTTCTGAAATTATTCATGAAAACTTCAAATATTTCAGTTACATCTTTAGACTAAGAACTTACATGTATCTTTTGCATTCAGAATCCAGCATTCTGACAAATCCTTTTCATTATTGGCAGGTGACTTTTGGGGCACTTGTGCACAATTTTTTTCTCTGAGAAAATGAAGGTCATGTAGCTGCAAAGACCAATATTTTGATATGACTGAAACTTCACACCAGAGAGGTTTTCCTGGTTTTCAACTTGAATAGAATTTGATTCTTAGGAGTTTGCAACTCTTTAAACAAACAAACAAAAATAATGGTCATAACACTCTTGTCTTTTGGTTCCTTCGCTTTCCTTTGTTGTACTGTGAGACCTTTGAAAGGCTCAAGTGTGATGTTTAAGATACCTCCCCTACTCAGTTAAAGAAGTTAAGTTGTTTAATTAAAGTTTAGTTAAATGACAAGTTGAGTTCAGTGTCTCATTTTGGCTTTATTGAATTAATTTGTATTACTGGTGTTACATGGAGTCTATCTAGCCCTGTGGTGTACTGAGTAAATCCAAAAGGTTGTGTTCCCACACAGTGGATTATTTTTTTAATCTCTGACTCCTGCCAAAGTCTCTCCAAACCTATTTTAAAATCAGTAGTGAGGCATGACAAGGGGGCATTCGGTGGTTTTTTGGTTTTCTTTCTGGTTTTGCTTTTTTCTTGTAACACTGCTGTCTTGCTCATATGTGGTAGGGAAATGTCTGGCTCCTTCCTAGTCGAAGACAACAGTGAGAGCCAAGAAATCAGTAGCTTCTTGGAAGGCTTCAAGCAGCGGTGCAGGAGAGGGGGAAGAGCTGATACAAAGCAGCCCACCAGTGTCTACCTGGTGATGCTGCCACAGTGCTCTGGCAGTACAGTCCAGGGCAAGGCTTTTTAAATCCAAATAATTTTCACTATAAAATCTAGTCAATCTCTTTTTTTGTTTGTTTTATTTTTGTTTTTACTTTTTTTTCCCCATTCCCTCCCAAGCCTGGTGTTGGGGCTCACGTCCGAGATGCTGAGATGGTGCATGCTCTGCATGCTGATGGCTAGCTCTGACCATGCACCCATGGGTAAGAACATTGCCAAGCAGGAGATAAAGTCAGTTTCAATTTGACAGTTTCAAGGTGAGTTTGTGCAGACAGCGGTAGGTGATGGAACTACATCACTGTGCTTTATATTCATGGGACATTTTAAAGTGAATTATATTTAAAGGCTATACTTGTATAGGTGCTTTTAAAATAAACCATCTGTTTTCTTCTGCTTTGCTTTTTGGTGAAGAATGTGTCCCCCGTGTTCCTTGTCTAGTTGACTTGTGACTAATTTCAGCAGGGTTCTCTTTCCAATATAAAAATGAGTGTGTTACTTGTATGAAAAACAACAGAAAAACCTGCAGAACCCCAAGCACTTCTACTCTTATGAGTTCATGACTAAAACGATCTGATGCCTGACTGATGTTCCACTTGCATTGGCGGTGCCTCCAGCCCTGCCCTGTCTCTGGATACACCTGGGGGATGTCAGCAGCAGGGCTGTGCTGCGGTGCACCATGGTCAGGGCATGTCTGGAAACCTGAGGAGAAAGCCCACTTGTTCTGATGTTCTAACTGCCCTCCCTCTGGAGATTGTTAGTGAGAATTAACGTCCTTGGTAATTGCCAAGATCAGACTGTAAGAGCTGTAAAGTTGGCACACACTTGGTGTCAGTATTCTCATCCAACAAATGTGGCTTAACTTGGTTCTTCCGCTTTGATTCCCTGGGGCATCTTTGAATTGATGGTGGGGATATTTTAAAGGGCTTTGGACAGTCCTTTGGTGTCCAGTTCCTTTAGGCAGGTGTGTTAACTTTTGTCCAGTGACCTACTGCTGGTGTCTTTGGTTTAAAAAATTCTGGTGACTTAAAAACCTTCTCTTACAGCCTTGCAATGGATTTAAATTATGTAGCTTACAGTGAGTTAATATGTAAACTCTTAACATAGTTTCACATCTACTCATGAACTGTAGTGTGTTCATATTTTTAATGATCCCAGTTGCATTAAAGTTTCTTGTGTCTTGTGTGAAAGTTTACGTGAAACTTGTAACAGGAAGTTAAGCCTATCATATGTATATGTTAACTGCATGAGAAGAGGGGCAGAATCGGGGAAAGAAGTGTACAATAAGTAGATTTCTCTGAATATTTCCCTACATCTGCGTATCACTGATGTTAATGACCTTTCTTTTACACTGAGATTGCCATTCAGAGTTTTGCTGTGAACCAGTTGTGGTCATTTAACTGGGGTTTAACAAATGAAAATCAGCAGGTTATGGCCAAAGGGTGCTTTTAGTTTGTTAACCTGACACTCCTTGAATTTATTTTTTTTTTTCTCAGCTATCTTGTTGTCTTGTCTGTCTTCATCTTATGGGAACTTCCATAAGATGAAATCTTCCACTTCTCGAGAACAAAGCCAGCAAAAAGTACCTGTGGTTAAATGTTCTGAAAGAACAGGGTTAGTGTGTTCATATTTCTGTTTGGCTCTGAAAGTATCTCATTGTTTGCTTGAAGATTATGCTGCTGTTGTGACCCTGCTCCAGGTGAAATTACACTGTCTCTTTTCATCTTCCTTGGATGATGGGGCAGACAATTATGAAGAGGGCAAGCTTTGTCTTGAAGCGGGTAATAAATAACCATCTCCATCAACTTACCGTTTGGATCAACTTGTCTGTCTGGAATTACTGCAATTTAACACATCATGGTCTAATGAAGTAATAAACTATCTTTAAAAAAATGTAAAGTGTCTTTTTTTAAAATCTTACATGCTACAGTGTTTTGAATTTGGGTGTATTTTTATGTAACATAGCTTTGAGGTGCACTGCGAGTGAATCTAGATTTGTGCAAGGAAGAGTTTTAGATTCAGAGTTTCAAAGAAAAGATGTTTGCTTGTAAGGCTGCGTCATATTTTTTTTTTGTGATTTTGATAAGCTGCTGACATTTGGTGTAAAAATAACCTATTTTATTAGAAGAAGATGTGGCTAAAAGGAGATGTGCACTGTGATTGTACTGACACATAGTGTGAAGCAATGACATACCTTATTATGCCTGTGACAAATAATGGTGGTTCGTGACAGCTTTGGGGAAAATGTTTGCTTTTGGCACAGGCTTAATCAACTCAGCGGAGAGTTTAGTGTATCTTGGGCTTCTCCTCAGACTTGAGGTAACTTCACGCGTTCCTACCTGTTGTAACAGAATTATCTGTGTTGCTGTGGTTTGAAAAGAACAACAGTGAGGTTGCAGTGAAAAATGGCAAGAATGCTGATAAATTCCTCTTTTATGTGCAGCAAGTGCCAGCTGGCAAACTGCCTCCTGAGATGGGCACCTCAAGAAACAAGAACCGTCTCTTGGTAGCTTTATGCTTTTATTGCTGATGGAAGTAAAACACAACATATGCCCCTGCAGCTCCTCTTACAGGCTGAAATCACTTGGAAATTGTGTAACAAAAGAGGTTTGAGCCCTGCTTCATGCTATCACTGTCTTGTGAGTGCTGCAGCCTGTCACAACAGCGAGGCCAGTCGCTGTGCTGGCCCACACGTAGGGAGCTACTTGCCCAAGGCGTTTTTAACCAACTGTTGTTATAGTGGAAGCATTCTGTTTTCTTAGTTTGTCGTGGAACAGATGTCAGGCTTAATTTCAATAATAATTACAAGATTAATGGTTGAGTATGGTCTGTAAAATTAGGCTATCAGATCTCCCTACAGACTGCAACTGCATGTGATATAATGCCTTTTTTTTTTTCCTCTGTTTTCAGGTCCTTTCCCTACTATATGTAAAAAAATAAATCCTAAACCATGTTGTGAAACAGTGGTAGCTGGTAAAAGAAAATTCTCAAAATATACCCAGAAATGACCTATCAGCTTTTGTTGCTGGTGAAATACTGATGTCTTTCTGTGCAACTGTGCTCATACACTTCTCCAATGTGTTCAGTGGGCCTGGGGCTGTTACACTGATCCATGGTACCAGATTGTTGCTTGACAAGCATCCTCCACAGCAGAGAAGCCAGGAGATGTTGCTGATACTGCTACAGCTGAGACATGTGAACATCTGCAGCCCTGGCTTCCTCGTGCAGTGGTTGTGTACGTCTTGCATTGGCTGTATCGTAGGGAGAGTGTCACTAATTTTTCAGGAATTAATATACATATGAACCAGGCGTGACAATGGGGGTCTCCCCCAGGAGCTGAACTGTACCTGAGGTGCTCTCCCCTAGTGCCCAAGATCGGGCTGAGGCACCAGTTTCGGTGTAGTTCTGGTACTAACTCTTTACTATCTTGGTCAGTTTTGTTTTTCAGCAAAGCATGGTTTTGCTGGTGCTTGAGCCAGCAAAAAGTCTTTAATATCTATTATTCAGGTATGGAGTACATGCAAAACGAAAAACAACTTTTAACACCCAAGCAAGTTCAACACCAGCACAAAACTAAAATACGGTTCATCAAACAAGATTGTTTTCACTTGACTAATTGGTGAATTTGCCTTTTGAACAGCAGCTTGGCTGAGCATTAGTTAGTGTGGAGTTCAGCAGCTTCAGTAGGGTCTTCTCATGATGCAGTAGCTGTTAAGGTTTGCTTTCAAAGACTACCACTCCGTTTATTTATTTATTTAAATATCTTTTTTTTAACCAGCATTGGCACCAGCATTGGTGGGGTGGCCTGTCTGCACCAGCAGTGTCTGTGCAGGGTCACCCTTCTCAGAGAGCTGCTGTTCCCGCAGACTCTTTGGATGTTTAATAAATACCCTGTTCTAGAGCTTCTGCTGGGAGCTGTAATAGCACATCCCCAGGATCAAAAGGTGGTCTGACCTGTAATTCTCCAAGCTCCTCCTCATCCCAGGAGCTCTGTCTCCTTAAACAAAGGAACTCTTCCTGCCTCCTCCCCTCCAGCAGTCACAAACAATAGTGCTGTACTTTTTTTTTTCCTCAAAAATACATATAAAAAACGTTTGTAATTAGTCAGCAGCAATCCATTCTCATGCTTTGTACCAATGTCTAGCTCAGATCTTTTCTCGGTGCCTGTGGTTTTTGTTTTCTGTATTTCACAGTACTTTTCTTGTCAGGTGTTTTATTTTTTTCTACAGTAAGTTTTACATTAGTATATTGACTACCATTTTTCCAAATAATAGATCATCAAACTCCTGTTCTGCTTGCTGGTAATGAAAATATTTTCCAGTAGTTTATTAATACAAGATCAACTTAAAAAAAAAAAGTGTGTATATATATAAATGTTGCCATCTATTGTTTTAAGTGTCAGAGATGAAGAGTTTAAGAATTATATAATGTTTATGGTTGTTATTAGACTATATGCCTTTCAGTTTTTTAACAACTGCACTCTTTCTATTAGATATAAGTGTGTTGAGTCTAAATCTGGATTTCATTTAGTGTTTGGAATGCGTTTTTGGCTCGCTTTTGATGGCCCTGAGATCTCATGACCTGTCCTTGCAAGGATATGGAAATACTTCAGTATCAGTAATTCTTGCATGATTTTGATAGATTTTTAAATTGGAACCAGACAGCACAGAGCCTTCACAGTCTCTGGATCTTTCAAGGAATTGAAACAGGGATTGAAACAGCTCCATCAGTTCTCAGCCATGCAGCCCCCGCACCCTTGGGCTGGGCTGGGCCCTGTAGGGGCTGTGCCTCAGGGTCAGTGTGGGAGCTGAGTGTGCTCCTCCACTGTTCCATAAAGAAATCCCAGTTCTGGGATCTAAAATAATCTGGGCTGTGGCTTTGTACTTTTTTCCTTGAGAAAACACAGACAATTGTGCTGCCATTTATGTATTTACACATTTATGATGTGAGCCCGTATGCCTGCCACAGAATCAATGATTTTGGTTAGAAGGGACCGTTAAGATCATCAAGTCCAACTGTTAACCCAGCACTGCCAGGTCACTTCTAAATAACGTACCTCAGCACTACCCTCCAGGGATGGAACTGCACCCCTACCCTGGGCTGCCTGGGCCAGGCCTTGACAACCCTTGTGGGGAAGGGTTTTTCTGAATGTCCAACCTAAACCTGGTGCAACTTCAGGGAATTTCCTCTTGTCCTATTGCTTGTTCCTTGGGAAAAGAGACTGACCCCACCTGGCTCCAGCCTCCTTTCAGAGAACTGTCAAGTGAGGAGGTCTCCCCTATCATGTCAACAAAAGGAGGAGGAGCTGAGAAGGAGAAACACCACGAGCGGAATTGCACAGAGACATTTTGTGCCACTGTTGCCCTGCACTCTCTTTGGGGTTTCAACACAGATCTGCACTCCTGGGGCTTTTTACAGTGGGGCTCGCGTGGATTTTTGGTCCTTCCCATTGGCAGTTGCCTCTAGGAGATGCCTGGAGCAAACCTCTGTTCCTTGTGGCATTTGTAAAGGTAAAATGTAGCATTACTGGACCTGATACTTTAGAAGGTGACTGATGTTTAGTGTGGCCATTGGGGATAGAGTGGGTTTTGTATCTCCTCCTGCTCTGTAATTAATTCATGCAAGCCAAAATGCCTGCTGTAGAGAGTGGTGTTTCCAGGTTCTTGAGAGGACATGGGTAAAGTCTGAGCTCACCTCCTGAGAAGTGGTTCTTTCCTGTGTACAAGCAGCCTGACAGTGTAATTGCATGAAATTAATCAGGCAAAGCATTTTAGCAAGATGTGCTCCTAATTGCTTGAGTCTCAGAAAAGTCCAGCTTGGAATGAACACCCCTGCAGAACCCTGGGAATGACCAAGGATGTGCTGGTACCCCAGTGTCAGGGAGCTGCTGGGATTGTGAGATCCATGTGGTCCTTCCAGTTTTGAGGCATGGATCACTCTGGCCACTGGTGAGCTGGTGGGCTTTTTGTAATTGTAGCTGGGAGCTTGTACCCTGGAACAGGGAGGGTAGGAGAGCTTGTTGACTCTGGTGATCACTCAGCTTTGGTTTCACACCAGTCTGACTGTTGGTGGTTTCATCAGACAGCTGAATGAGTCATAGCAAAGGCGAGAAGGGATTCTGTAGAGATTCAGGAGTACTGGCAGAGAACAGGAAATAAAGAAAATGCCAGATCTGTTCAGACCCACTATCTTCAAAGGGTATGGAAGATTTGGACGTGATGTCCCTTATCCCCCAGCCCATCTGTGGTGTGTTTTCTTAGTGCCTTGCAATCTTGCTTTTGGCCGTTGGTGTAGATTTTAATTGTATGAATGGCTGTTAAGCCAGTTCCTCAGATGCTGAATGAAGGTGCGTTTTCATTTTTATATATGCATTTGTGTATTTCTGCTTTTAAAAATTGCTTTGCTTTGTTCAGAAAAGCTTTTTTTGTTGTTTTCCTTTAGATGTAGAAACGTTTTTGAGCACTGAACACCAGCGTTCTTCCACTGCTGCCTGCTCTTCTGGCCCGGGCAAGGGGCGGTTCCTCGGAGTTTTCCCGCAGCGCCGCCGCCCCATTCTCCCGCTGGTCCCGCTCTCCAGCGGACGAGCGGTGACCTCCTCCCTCTTTCCCCGGGCGGCAGCGGGAGCAGCTTCTCCCTGGGGCAGCCCCGGCCGCTGCCCCGGAACGGGCCGGGGAGAGGCGGGGCTGGAGAGGGGCGGGGCCTGTCTCGGCGCGGCGCCTGTCTCGGCGCGGCTCCCGCTTCTTCCTGGCTGCCAGCACCACGCTCTCCCTACCTGCGAGGATATGATGTCAGCGGCTCATTACCCTAATTATGCTGACGTCATAGTCGCTCCCAGCCAATGGAGCGGCCCCGCTCTCCCCACCTGCTAGGAGAAGTCCGTCATTCCTAGGATTCCTCCCCGGGCCCCTGCAGCTTGAGCCGCCGGGGCCAGCGGCGCCGGGGCTCGCCGCGTCTGTTCCGCTCCGCTCCCGGCCTCGCCGCCCCGGCGGTAAACAAGTGGCTCCTCCGCCCCCGGCCCGCTCTCTGGCCGCTGCTCCGCCCCTGGTCCGGCCGCTCGCCGGCTGCCCCAGCCACGCTGCCGCTGCCGCCTGGGAGCACACTGGTGAGTGAGCCCGCGGGCGGGGGAGCGGCCCCAGGCGCCGGCCTGGTCGCGGAGCGGAACCCGGCCTGGGCCGGGGGGAAGGTTCGAGGCAAGAGGAAGGGGACAGGTGCCCCTGTGGGCGCGGCGGGCCCCGGGCGGGGGTGGCCGGCCCGGTGGCCCCGGCGCTCAGCCCGCAGCAACGCGTCCCTCGTTGAGGGGGAGCCTCGCTGCAAGGGCGCTCGCGGGCGGGACGGGGCAGCCCCCGGCTCGTTCTCCGCGCCGTGGGACTTTCCCTGGGCCGAGCAGCGGGCTGGTCGCGGGGGCGGGCGGAGGGGGCCGAGCCCGGCCTCCTCCGTGAGGCCCCAGGGTGGCCGCAGGGGACCGGGTGGCCGGGGGGAGCCGCCTCGGACCCGGCCGCGGGACTGCTCGGAAGGAGACAACTGAGCCGCCCCGTCGCCGCTGGCTCTCCCGCGCCTTTCCGCTGGGGCCGGGTCCGCCCGAGCAGGCACTCCATGAGCGGGGCAGGTCTGCCGGCAGCGGCAGGGCCGGTCCCGCGGCGGGCAGGGCGGCTTTCCCGGGCGAGGGACGGCGGCCGGTGAACCGGAGGTTTGGGGGGGATGCCGCTGGCCGGGCTGCTGCGGCCCGAGGTGCTGCACAGGTCACGGTGAGACGTGGACAGTGAGATATGAGGAAATGTCCTGCCCCACGTTCCTGTAGGAGGAAAGGTTATGTCAGAGCAGTAGGTCCGGGCAGGGGGTGTGACTGCCATCTTACCCTCTGCCTGAGGCAAGGTGTGCGTTCATTTTTTTTCCAGAGAAAACAGTGGGAATGTCGTCATCAGCAGAGGGTCCCCTGCTGAAATATTCTTGAATGAGCTTGAAGTGCACTGTTAAGGCTTTTGGCTCTTCATCTCCTATACTTCATTTCTGTAATCTTTAGCAGTGCAGTTCAGTGTGTTTGGTCGAGCTGGCTTTATGTTTCCCAGATGTCATCAGAAGTAGTTAATATTCTGGGTAAAGCAGACTGCACATGACACCTGTGCACCCCTCTTCTGGAAGTGTGGTGAATGGATATTTAACAACCTTTTCCACTGATATTTGAGAAACCATGGAGCTAGCTCATTTCCCTTTTACTCTGTTGACGTTTCAAGATTACTAAAAACAAGAAGTAGTGGACTTTTTTTTTTAATAAAACCAAAGAGGACTAACTGATCAGGAGCTCCAGAGTTTGTTCTGCAAGGTAATTTTTATGACTAAATTTTCTCTGGCTTTAGAACAGGGAGTTTTTTAAAGAGTGCTCCCCACAGAGGAACAAACTATAGGTTGTGAAATTCTCTTAGCAGGCAGGGATATTAAGAACCCTTAGATCCAAAACTGTGTAATATCTGGCAGCAATCTGCCTCTCCTGTCTTAATAATCCATAAGCTTTTTTTTTTTAAGGCTCTTCTCCAAACTTCTTGGCCTCTATTTTTTTTTCCTATCTGCCTACTTGTGAGGTTATTTCTAACGTAGAGTGTTGTTTTGCTTAAATTCCCTGCATCCCCCTTTCTTCTCATTGGTGTACCGGGTATAATCTCGATATTTGGGATCAGGCTACGAGCCTTTTTTGGGGTCAGTTACAAGAACTCCTTTCAGTCACAGCTAAAACACAGATCTGGTCTGTTAGGCTTTCGACAGAAGCCGGGTGTGTCCACACAGTGCATTTGCATTGTTTTGTGAAGCAAACTACCAGCCTGAAACAGCTGTTGCTGAATGCCCGGCATCCCCCATGCATGCTGTGGGGAATAGGGACTGGGTGTTGGGTGCTCTGTCACCTTCTCAATCTTTCTGCTTGGCAAGGGCTTGATGAGATGTGCTCTGCCACATTGCTTTCACAGCTGCCTGAGAGCAGGGATGAGGCCTGGGTGGTGAGCACCCAGAGCTGGTGTTGAAAGATATTGAAAGGCAGTCTGGTGGTACAAAATGCAGCAAGTAGCTACAACAGAACAGAAAATCACGGATGCAGATCTTCAGGGCATGTTCATTGAAGCAGCACATAGACATTATAAAGCCTCAGGAAGTTCTTGTTTAAATATAACTAATAAAACATGGAGACAGCCAGAAGATTCATTTAGAAACATAGAAATGTCTGGGTTGGAAGGGAGCTCTCAAGGTCATCTAGTGCAACCCCCCTGCTGAGAGCAGGGACATCCTCAACTAGAGCAGGTTGCTCAGAGCTCTGTCAAGCCCCACCTTGAATG
>JANHGN010006448.1:6494-46324 GCA_024605025.1 Megaceryle maxima | reverse complement strand
CATTTTGGATTTCAGTAACAACACTACCATGGGTTTGCTCCATCTCAGTCTGCATTGGAGCTCCGATGAGCAAATCATCCATGTAGTGTAAAATCATGGATCTCAGATACTTCTGGAGAACTGGAAACAAAGCTTGTACAACAAAATATTGACAAATTATAGGCAAATTCATCACTCCTGTGTCTATGACAGAAGAACAGGTAGTATTGTCACTGTCATCAGCTGTCCCAGGAACCCTGCCAAGAAGCTCCAAGTTCTCCTTGGCAGAGGTGTTGCCGCAGCAACAAACTTTCCCGGGAGCCCTGCCAGGAAGGGCCGGGGAAGAGAGCTCCAAGGTCTTGGCAGCAGTGCCACCCGAGCAACACGCCTCCCCTGGAGCCCCGCCAGGAAGGGCAGAGGAGAATTCCACATTCCTAACAGCCCCCCCCCCGTATGAAGGGAGAAGAGGCTAAACCACAGGAGCCCAGAAAAGTGAAAACTGCATAGCAAAAATGCAATGGGAACCTGGTTCCTGCTAAGGGAAGGCACAAAGTAAATCTGATGTGACCCAACCACACAGGGTCATAAACAAGCCGAGACAAATGCAGGAGGAAGGACACTGTGACAATAGTCAGCCCAGAGGGCTGAGACACATGGGTGAGTTCTTACATGTCAGCTGTGCTGCAATAGCTGACTGATTCATACACTTCGCCTACGGCAGCCATGAGGTAAAACACATTATGTTAAGCCCCAGTGGAAGAGAGTTAGATGAATGTGCTTTCCTTGCTACTCACAAAGGGGTGAGACCGCCTGTGTGAACAGTTACCACAGCTCAGCTAACGTGTGGACATCCACAGGCTCCACTCTGAAGTGACCCCAACCTCTTTCTAACAAGGATTAATTTGCTGCAAAGAGGAGCTGTGGAGTTTGTTAGACCAAACCTTTTTTGGTGCTAGCTCAGGGTAAGCATATGACAAAGCAGAGGCTCCTGATGTTGTGCAGTGCCTCCTAAGGCTTTAGTAACTTCCTTGCCTGTCTGAACCTTTATCAGGGCCATGCTATTGGGAAAAGTTGCACATGGGGAGATGCCCAAAGTCTGTACAGAGCCTTGTTGAGCTGAAAGGGTGGCTTACCATAAATCCTGGGTGATGGCAGCTTGTGTCAAGCTCTCGCAGCAGGATGCCAAGGACTGTGCCCCCAGTATGGGCAGAGCCTTGTTTTCCTCTCTGCTCAGCTTTCTGCCAGATAGCAAAAGCAGCCTTGCCAAGGTTGCTCTACAGCTTCTACTGCTGCCAGTAATCTGGGTAATCTCTTATCTCGCCTTATTTCACTGTTTATAGCCGTGACAGCCGAACCCCAGACAATGTGTAATGGGTGAGTTATGTTAGATGTTGTCGAGCCAATAATGATTCTGTAGTAAGGGCATTGCTAGCTCTGTACTAGAGCTCAAAGCACCGGGACAGAAATCAGCAATGGCAAGTGATTTGAGAAATCACTGTGTCCCAGCTTCAGTTTGTTCATTCACTGCACTGGCTGTTCTTCAGGACTGATGGAGGATTTTGTCTAGAGGCAGCTGAGCGTTACTGGTTATGAGACACTCACCCACAATTTCAGTGAAAGGCTTGCTAATCATTTTCTCTTCTACCTCATATATCATCACCATTAATAAACATCTCACAGCTGTCTCCCAGAATGCTGGGAAGTCAGACTCTCTTCAGTTTGAGCCTTCTGCATCTCTGTGTGCTCCCAGTGTTTTGTCTGGCTTTTCACTGGTTAGGCCTCTGGCTGAAGTGAATCTCCAACAGCAGTTGGAAAAGACACAGAGAAATCATATCTTTCTGAGCTGGATTGACTCCTGAGTTTTGTCAGGACTAAGGAGCTCTTCAGTCAGAACTGAGGTTGCTAATACAATCAGCTACTCCAAGCAGAGCATCATCTTTGGCATGCAAACATATTCATGCAGTCCCTCCTGCGTCTTAATTACTGGGTGGGTCTATAGATAAAGATGATTAAAAAAAATTATCAGTCATGAACTGACATCACTGTTTGCACCGAGGAAGTAGGTCCATGCTTCTGCAACATCATGAAATCTTAACACAAGCCATCACTGTAGAACTGGCAGTGATGATAGTCTTTTTAGTAACTAACAGGGGAGCAAAGTTTCTTTTAGAGACCTGATCTGAAGTTAAAGGCTGAACATTTAATGAGTCCTTTCCTGGAAAGTGCTCAGTACATTCCTGAATCAGATTGGTCAAAAGAACGATGAACTATGAAGACAAGTGCCTAGCTGTAGGAGTCTTCTCAGATACAATCATAACCACATCCTGAGTTAGGGTGCCATGTTTGCAATCGTCTTACTGAACAGCAGCCTATCAGTGGCAACAAGGCACAAGTGTTGAAGTAGAGAGATAAGGGAAAGGGAAAATTCTTTGAGCAGCCAGATGAGAAGACAAGAGATGAGGACCCCAGCTAGGTGTCCTTTCCAGTGTAGCAGGGTTCCCCATTGTAATGTTCCATAAAAACTACACAGTTTTCAGCAGGAACTGTTTGGGGGGAATTTGTGCTTTATTCCTGCTTGCAATGCTGTTGTGAGCACACTTTGATCAGGGTGGGTGTTGCATGCTGTCTGGGTCTTAGACTCTCTGTATTTTTGAGTCCTCTCATTAAAAGCTACCACCAAGGAGAAGGGAAAGAGTAGCTGTGAGTCTCACCCTGGTAGCAATTACTCCCCTTGAGAACCCACCTTAACAACGGTATCAGAGTTTGAAGGTTCAAGGCCACGAGAGTAACAGCATGAAAATGACAATGTGAGAACAACTGTGGGAAATAGCTGTCAATAGAGGAAAACAACTGCCCCAGAACCTCTGGCAAATATTCCTGTGTCAGCCTGGGAGAAAGGCTACAAAGCTGTCAGTGAAAGGTGTGTTACAGAATGGCACCTATCAGGTCTTTAACATTATACAGGCTAAGACACCTACGACACTGCCACAGTAAGGAATGCTGTCATCCCAGAATGAGGCCCACAGCATTGAGGGTGATGAGCAGGACATTGCTAAGACAGTCTGAAATGTGAAGAAGTTAGTCCTGAAAATGAAACCTTTCTCTTGGTCTTAGGTATTTACCTGAAAGCCCAAATTACATTGTACCTTGGGACATCCATCTGACTGCAGAATACTGATGATCCACAGTTCACCTTACAGTCCTCCATACAACCAAGCCGGGGCCTGGTTGGGATGGGTAATGACTTCCAACCTGTGCACCCACGTCTTCTTCCATTAGAAGCCAGAGAGTGCAAAAGAGAAGAAGGTTACTTCTGCACACACTGTGGTTTCCCCTGGGCACACATGCAGGAAGTGGCAAGGGCAATCATCCAGAGTCGGGATTTGCAGAGCACTCCCATACATAACCATAATCCTCTCCTTGGGCAGAGTTTACCAGGTAGCCTTTTTTATTTCCTGAACAAAACTGGCACAGACAATGCCTTTTTTTTTACGCAAAAACCTGGTAGTTAAAGCACTCACCCAGAAATGGCAAGACCTGGATTTCACACCCTCAACCTGAGAGATTTCAAAGCCACAGGTTTTCTAGAGGTCAGTGAGAGAAGGAAACGTTCCCCACACTTCACATCCCTGATTGCAGCTGGTCAATTATGGAACAAGAAGTGGGGGCTTTGCATCTGCAAGAGAAGGCAAGCAAAAAAGATCCTGGTTCTGTGGCATGTTGTTTAGGCTCTTCTGTGTGGGGAATGAGTAGTGATGGTTGATCATTGCATCAGAGACTTCTCTGGTCCTGCTACATGGTATGAAATGTATAAATAACACTAGGACTGAGGTGCAGAGATCTAGTCTTGCTTTTCCAGGGGGGAAAGACAGTGGCTCCTTACCAGTGAGAGACCTCTTCCTTGGTCTTTCTTCATGCATGGCTTGGCTTCAACAGAAAGGGTAGGGAAGAGTCCACCTTGTCATCAGCCTGTAGTTAGGGTGCTTCTGAGACTGGCGGCTGTGGACTTTCTGTTCTAGTCTTCTCTTTTGAGTTGTAAGATTCTCCAGATAAAGCTCAGAACTTTCTGATGTGTCGATACCGATACACCAGCTGGAAAAACACTGCCAAGCACCTTTCTGTTATCTTCCTACTGTCATTAATCACACAATTAAAGCTGGTCGTGATATGTTAATGATAAACCTTAGCCTGATTTCTGAGGAGAATGGAAAACTGGCTTGGTTTTCCTATATCTCATTAAACCATCATGTCATTCTCATTATAATGTGCTTTTCATGAATTAATCTATTATTTACTGCTGGGGAAAACTGAAATACACAGAAAATATTTATATTGTGAAACGGCCACTTGGATACTAGTTTTTGAACCAATGCTTTTTCCAAGGAATTGCTTTACAAGTCTGTCTGGTGGCTACTTTAAAAAATAATACTATGCAAAATAGACATTTAAGGGATGAGTAACAAGTCTTGGCTTTGCAAATACAGACATTAGGTCACAGTGACCCTCTGCCTTCTGGGGATAACAACTTCCCTCTCACTTCCAAGCCATCAGATAATGCATGCTGAGTAAAGTGAGCTTAGGTCAGAGAGCTGTTAACATACACTGCTAATTGGTGAGGACCTCATTTAGTGTTTTAAGGGATCTGACACCAAGCAATGTTTCAGTCTTACTCCCAATAGGACTTCTTGATCCAGCAGAGCTCTTTCTTTTATTATTTTTTTTATTTTAAATAGCAATGTTTTCTCCCCAAAAGTTTTAATATCTGTGAATCCAAGGTTTTTTTTCTGTTTCGTTCAGAACACGGTACCTTGATAAGTATTGTGTTTCACCATCTCCACTGATGGGTTCAGTGGTGACTCAGAGTGAGACATGCCAAACAGTCAGCGCCACTCCCCACAGTGTCTGGCCATTCAGAGAATACCCTCACCACTCATACATCTTTGTGGTCTGACAAGGTTGCCATCAAAAGTGGAAAATTTGGGAATCCCCAACTCTGTTTCAAAATCAGCTGTTGGCTTAAAATGCCAAAGCACAGAGAAAGCAAAACTATGAAGATATGAGAACTGCAATGCAGCTGTTGTCAAGGCAAATTCAAACAACAGGGGGTTTGTTACTGAGGCTACAATTAGAAATATCAGTTTTTCCTTCCAGTCTATCAGGACCTATACTCATGAGGATGCTTCAGAGGAAATGGCACAAGAGTTCCCTTGTGGGAACAGGTCTAGCAGACTGCCCTGGCCATAAACCTCAACACATGTGTGTACTCATTGGATGGTCCACAAAGAGCTACTTCTCTTGCACTCAGGAGGAGGTGAGTCTATCATGCCAAGACAGATGGAAGATGCAGGAAGTATGTCAACCTCTCCATGAAGCAGGTTCTCAGGGGACAAATGAGCAGGCTCAAAGGCTTTCTACAGTGTTAATGAAATGCTTCTTCACAGCCATTTTACTCTACTGCTGCTTGGTATCCATGGCTAAATGCGTGGATGTTTGATATGTTCAGCATTGAACAGGAACAGTCTTATTTCTCCAAAGGAAAAACATAGTTCCTTGTCTTGAAGATATCACATATTTTGAAGTGTCTCCACACCTGGAAGCCTTTTGGTTCTGGTGCTTAGTAACCTTGAAATTCACAGCTCTAAATGGTGTTATGAAGCACCGTGGCTATTCAGTGTTTTGGAAAGAGCAGACGCCTGGACTTGAAACCTCCTCTTTGAAGCAGCCCTTTGAAATGCAGCGGAAATGTAGTCAGCTTTTGTCCTTAAATAATGGGAATAGGAAAGAGCCATCTAAATCATATCTGCTCTTTGCCTTCAAATCCAGCCATTCATGATGCCTCCTTTGTACTCAGAACCCAGTATGCCTTGAGATTTTGCCATCTGCTCTCTTTCCTCTGAGGAAAAGTCTGTTTCATTTTACCTTTCTTAAAAAAAAAATTAGCATCATAACAAGGAAAGCACTTTGCTGTACTGGTTTGCAGTATACCATGAGACAAAATGACCTACAAGTCCATGTTCTTCATGAAATTTGTCAGTCTTTAAATTTATAGCTCCTAAAAGGTATCTACACCAAGTGGTATGTGAGCTGGAGCAGCAGTGCAGGAAAGCCACCTCTCTGTGCTGAAGAGTCATCTTTCCAGAGGAAGTTGGTACCATAGGCTTTTTAGTGTGGGATCATTAATAACTACACACTGTTATATCTCGAGTCATTGCCTGTATGCCAGGTTCATGTTCTTTTAGCTTTCTGGAGGAGACGAGTGTTGTAAGTAAGGTTCTGTACCTGGCCACCTCCAGTGAGGGCATTGCTATTCTACCTCTACCAAGCTGTCTCTGCCGTTGCAGCAGAAGATTCTCTTTGTGGGCTCTGTTAACCTGTTTCCCTGCTGAAGAAAAGCCTCTGTGATCACAGGCTCATGTGTTCCACAGCACTCCCTATCCACAGAGGCTGTTACTCCAGAGAAAGGTTCCTCCTTCCTCCAAGCAGCTGTGGGAGGTGATACTTGTCCTGGGTATCCTAAAGCTGCTGCCTCTCTGGAGGAAGAGGGGATGACTGTCTCCATCTGTGGAAACCCGACACATGTTGTAACACTAAGAGCAGTCCCAGGTTATGTGCTGAATGCCTGGATGTCCCCATCTGGTCTGCCAAAGGTTTTAAAGAAGCTGCAGCCTAGCAATGCTTGGGACAGGATCCATAGCTTGATGTAGACTGTCAAGGTTATAATCACACCCATTTGGCTGACAATGCCATGAAATGAAGTGTGGCAGCTAAGTCATAGAGGAAAGCAAATGCTGATGTGAAGACAACCCTTCACCATGTCCTTCTGCACCCAAAATACAACAGCAAGGTGATTTCTGGTAGTATTCATACCATAGGAGTACTCACAGCTAGGAGTTCTCCAACAGCAGAAAACAAACCACCCACACTGAGGGGGCTGCAAATGTAAGCTGAAGCAGAGGTAGATGAGGAAAACAGGATGGCAGAGTCATGATCATACATATACCAGAGTACAGAGGCAGCTCTCACGCTGCCCCCCAAGCGGGTCACGGTGGTCTGTGAATTTCTCAGGAACAACAAACAGGACAGGACTGTGTTTTTATGAAGGATTTGAATCTCAGACAAGTCCTGGAGGTAGAGATCACAGAGAAATCATTTCATGCTCCATGAGAACTAGAAAGAACTTACTGAGATATTTGTACAGGATCATGCCAAATGTCCTGTACAGGACAAGATTGACCCCACTGCCAGCAGAACAAGGAAATCTAGCAGCAAAGAGGTGTTAAAATGCTCTACACCAGCCACTGTGAAAGTAAACTGGTATCAGTGCAGTAAAAGGCAATCAAATGTTAGTCTAAATGGAACTGGGGTTTCTTTTTGTAGGGCACACTCTGGTACTACTTTGATATAGAAAAGGGATGGAAAAGAAAAGAAGAAGAAAAAGAGAGTTTGTTTTCCTGATTAAAACTGGTCTCCGTTTGTTTAGATGAAAATTTTCTCCATACAGCAATGACTCACAAGCTGCAAGTTAAAGAAGATGGAAAAGAAGAAATAATCACCAGGGAAGGGAAACACAAAACAAACAAAATAGAAGTCCTTCATCTCTGTGGGGCTGAGAGAATGAGTGTGCATCCTGTGATGCACTTGGCTATATGACAATAGTTTTCCTCCAGCATTTCCATCTCAGTAAAATTAGAGGTTGGAGCTCAGGGGATGAGTTCAGCTTCTGATTCTGCAAAGCTTCCTTTGAGGTATGGGACAGATTCTCAAACCTCTCTGGTTCTCACCTGTGAAACAGTAATAACATTCTTTGTCTATTTAAATTACTTCTTCCTGTGAAGTTTCTACCAGGAGTAGAGTAACAGGGCCCTAATGTATCATTAGATTCTGTAGCTGCCACTGTGCTATGAATAATAATATTTATTAATCATAGTAAACACGTCAGTGCTGTCTGAGAGCGTGCATGGAGCAAGCAGAACAGTGTCTGACAATCACATCCTGCCATGTAAAACTTGAGGTGGAAAATAAGACTCATCTGCAGATAATATAAAGCCCAGGGATGGCCAAAGTCTTCCTGCAGGCAACAATGGAGGAAAAGAGAAAAGGTCAGATTTGTTCTAAAAAACTAATGCAGCAATATCACGTGTGGTGTGTCCCTCTCTAATGTGCCAAGACAGCTCCCGACATTAACAGACTGCAGTAGTGAGGGATCTGAGTGCTCTGTGTCCAGTCCAAAATACATATATTAACAGTAGTAAACCCTAATTTATATACTGAAATTACCTACCTTTACTCATTAAATCATCTCCCCAGATCCTGTCCTCTTCTTCCTCCTTCAGCTAAGTCACCACTGTGGTTAAAATGTGATGAAGGGCAGAATTCAGGCCATTCAATATGATGATCTCGGTTACTGGTTCCTCTGTCTGTGTGCCAGCAAGGGATGGACTAAGTGCTATTTATGAATCAACATACTAAGACAAAGGTGGGATGGCAGCCCATCTAGGAGAGCATCATACTTTGGATGGTCAAGAGGCTGATCTTATGGTAAGGCACAATTCAAAGTGAGATAGGTTACCCCAAATTGGACCTCATTTGCTCATTCTACCACAGCAGTTTTGGAATGATTACTGATCTCTGTGTCAAACCCAGAGATCATTCCAAAACTGCTGTGGTAGAATCCACCCTTGCCCATATAAAATAATTGCTGCTGCATGCAGCAGGGAGGTCAGTTCAGATTTCGGACTATTTATACTAAAACAAGACAGATAAATCCTTTGAAGTTTCTGGAGCTGCTTGGGACTGGTGGAAAGGAGGTCAGAACCTGCTTTGGTTGAATCATATTGCTTGATCTATGTTGGAGATACTTGCTGCAGAGTCAGTCATCCTTGTGTCCTGAAGAGACCTCACAACAGTTTCTCTTAATCAGAATTACCTGCTGGGAGGAATGGTCTGGCGAACTATGGGGCTGGATTTGGGAACAAATAAGAAGGAAATTCTGTACATTGAGAAAGGTGATAATCAAGCACAAATCTGTAAAAAATAAATGGTTTGATGTGGAATCAGGGAACGGTTTCCCTCCTTGCCTGATTGCCTATGGCTAGTTACGGGTGGCTGATTTATTCACCCCTGAAGCATGCCTGATGTTTTGCACCATGCTCTGGTGTAATCCATTCCTGGCCACTGCTGCCAGCCCCACTGGTGTGGGCACCAGACTGGAGCAGGGCCTTTGGCCACCACCACATTGCAACGACTGACATCAACCTGTGACCTTCTGTGACAACATCCCCTTGGCTCTGTGGCCCAAGCCAGGAATCATTGGCCTGAACGAAGGAAGTGCACTAATACTCCTTTTTGTATGCATGTAATTTTTGTTATTTTAAATGCTGAGAGGAACTGGGCACTGAAAACCCACTATCTGTGGGATGAGACACAATTTTCTTCTGCTCTTTTGCAAATCCAAGCTTCAGAGGCGTCCTGGTATGTAAACTCAGTCAACATGTCACCTGTGAGTGCCTTTATAATTTTCTTATTGTTGCACTGCCAATACCTTTGTGAGTTTAAATCACGCCCTGTTTATTTCAAAACAAAACAAATATTACTTGCAAAGTGTGTCTGCTCAAAGCAATTCTCTGAACTGCTCGCATTGTGTGCATCACCCATGCCAGGAAAACGTGCATATCCATTTCTGCACTCTACCTTCATAAACCTCCAGGCTCAACCTGTGGTCCAGCTCCTCCATTATGTCAGAGCACAGCGATGATGCATTCACTGGTGTGTTCCCACTGCTGCTGACAGACAGCGACTGCCACAATGAAAAGAAAAAGCAGAATTACCTAAAACATGACCTTGCAGAGAACAGTCTCTGAACTTCCAGCTGTGGCCATGCCGTGCCAGGCTCTCAGTACACCTTGCTAATGTCCCAGCATGTGCATTTCTGCAAGGGGGAAGCACTGCTTGTTTCAGGCAGGAGAACAGCAAGGCAGAAAACCAAAGCCTTGCCCTAAGCCACCATTTCAAATCCATGGTGGAGACTGTAAAAAATGCCAGGAGATTTCCAGTCCCTTGTTACAGCCACAAGGCGAATCCTATTTTCGCAGCAACTTCAATAGCTCACTAAGACCAATTGACTGTAGCATCCAATTCATCTTTACAAGCTTTGTGGCACTACGGTTTGCCAGGGATCTCAGAGTGCAAAATCATTTTCACTTTAACCATTTTTTTTTTAGCTGTGGATATTAAAGACACAGGTGGATTGAAATAACCCCCCATGGTGCATCTGTCATTTTTCCACCTTTTTCATTGTCTTCCATGTGGCAGATGGACCACTGGGTCCTCCATGTCAGTACATCATCTAATAAGTTGTTTAAATGTCAAAACTATAGGGTAAAAACATGCCACCTTATGTTTTATCTAGATGGAGAGCACAAATGCTTACCCTTCACTGCCTTCAGGAGAAGCAGCCATGCCCAGGAACAAAGAACTGGTACCAGCCAAACCATGTCTGATCCCGAGATGCCACCCTCGCCATACACTTTTGGAGATGATCTCTCCAAAACACAAATGTCAAAACAGTGGCACTTTTTCATCAGCCCGTGTTTTTGCTAAATGCATGAATACTTGTGAACATGTCTAGAAGCAGACCAGGACCTTTACAGTGGGCTTTAAATAGAAAACCTGGGGTAGGGAGGAAAGAATAGAAAGAGATGAAGAAGGCTGAGAGGGGGAGAAACCGCCCTGCCAGCTGTGCCAGCGGTTATGTGTTAATATGGTATCAGCAAAAGAAGATAAGCTTTCTTCCCAAAACAGCCTTATTTGGGGATTAGCACTGAAACAATGTCATCTGCTCTTGATCCTTTCCAGCTTTGCTTAGCTGCCATTTGGCTCCTGCTCCCTACATGATAAGGGCCTCTGACAGCCATGAAGACGGAGTGGGCGCATTAACACAGGCACCTTGCTACAGACCACGTTACCAGGGACAGTTAATGCCCAGTGGCACATCTAAGCAGCCTTTTAGCAACATGGGCCCTTTTCAGTTCTTCACCACAGTGTATACCAGACACCTCTGATATCCTTCTAAATATCATGGAGAGAGAGTCTTTTCCTAAAGCCTTTCCAGAGCCCAGCTTCCCACCCAATGAATAACAAGCATGAAGCACAGGGTTAGCTCTTCTCCTCATGGAAGCATCACTCCACTTGGCCAGCATTTGGATAATCTGTATGACAATATGGAGCATTTCCTTTTATTTATATTTTTTATTTGCTGCTGTTTGAGATTGTTCCTGGGATCCTTCTGTAGGTTTTGGCTCTGGATAAATAGTGGAAGAACTACACATAGCAGGAGTCAGAGAATCTTCTGTACAACCACGCTCCTGTGCACTTGTAAATGGAAAATTATGTGCCTTCATAAACTGCAGGAATATAAAGACCATATGTTGTGTGCAGAGCTCCCACATATCCACATGAGTGGGTCAATGCTATCCAAGAAATCTGAAAGCAGAATTATCTGTATTATGTGTTTTACTTTGCTTTAATACTGAGTGTAAGTGGAGAGGGGAAGAAAAAAGACAGAAATAAAAAAGAATGTCAAGAATAATGAAAAAAATGTATGTTCCAGGCTCAGAGAAATTATTTTGACACCAGCTTTCACATTTTTTTTATTATCACCCCTTTGGGCAAAGTCATTCAAAAGGACAAACAGAAAATCATACTGCAGACTAAAATACAGAACCTGCCTCTCTTAGCAGACTGGAGGTGACAGATAAAATAAGATCCCAGGATCCAGCCATGGTAGAAAATTAAAAGATTGTTTTAAAATGTTGCCATTTCAGTAAGCGGGGAGATTGGTGAATGCTGTGTTATTAAGAGGGTGATTCCTTTACCCTAATTTTTCCCCAGTGTTACAGACAGATTGAACAACCACATCCTGAATGTGATAAGCACCTGCCAGGGTCTATTCCAGGACCCACCAGAGCTGTCTCCAATGAGACCTGTTTCACCCTTGAGCATGCCTGTCCCTCATAGATGCTAGAGAGCTGCCCACAGTCTGTGCAAAGGGTACTCCAGTGTCTGGAGCTACCTGTGCTACTTCTTGTCTTCACATGGAGTACCTACCAAGCTAGAGTTAGCAAAGATTTGGGGGACTTCCCTTTGCATTAGCTCTCCACAGACAACACGGTGCATATCTGTCTGTCCCTGCTATGTTCCATTGCTCTTCCCATGCTGCTGATGTGCTGCCCGCCCAGTCCTCTCTCAAGCAGGAAGCCTCTGCAAGTCCTCTTGTCCCCTGCCTGGTGCCAGGGGCCTCCTGTTCCCTATCAGCCCCTCCCTAACAAGGTCCTACTTTGAGCTTGCCATGGACAACAGACAAATCCCCATTTTATTCTATTCCTCCGTGTTTTATACACACTTTCTGTTTTACAGGATTCATTTTTTTTCAGCCTTCTCAGGTATATCACTACCATGGAAGTCGTTTTACTCACCTTTGAGTGGTAATATATGAATACACATCCAGTTAAAACCTTTGGACCATTGAATTAGCATTCATCTGCCTTACAGGACTACTTCTTTTCCCTTGAGATTTGTTTTGTGACTGTCTTTGGTGCTGTGACACCAGCCTATATGAATTAAGGTTGGTCCTGTGTGTTATTACACAGGGAAGAAAATGTAAAGGATATAAAGGACAAATCTATTAAATCAGAAAAGTGTGCTCAAGGGGCTGCTATGCTAACTTGTGATTGAAAGAGCTGTTTCAATGTCCCATTCAGACTTTCCTTATGACCTTTAGTGAGACACACAAGTAGTGTTTCTACAGATCTTCCACAGGGACACGTGCTAATAACTGGGAGACAATGAGGGAATTCACAGAAATTAACACCAACCGAGCAGGAAAAAAATGTTCAGTGTTTGTAAGGAAGATGTTGCTAAACCACAAAGCAAGTTGGCATTTGTTTGGCATGAACAACAGCAGAGACCACGCTCAGACACTGGAACACCACCTCTGTGAAGCTGTTGGAGTGGTCTTGGGCATGATTACAGCTGGGCTAAGCAGCACTCTCCTAAACAAAGGTTTGGGAGCTGGCCTGGACCAGGGAGTACTAATAGTAGGAAGTTTGCAAACTTTTTTCAGAAGCTAAGAGAAGCTAAAACTAGCAACATGTCCAGACTATGCCAGCTGGCCTCAGGACCACAGAGCAGGCACTGGCACCAGTTCACTAGTACAGGTGTAGCCAGAGGAGTCACCAACAGGCCTGAAAGTCATCAGTGACTTGGCACCCACAACTGCTATTCATCAGCAACTTGGCCCCATTCTAGGCAATAATTTTTTATGCCCTAAAGAGCATCTGGCACCTCCACAGAGCCAACAGGTCTCTGCTCTGAAGAGTCTCTGTTCCGATGTAGAGGAGGTGTAGCTGGGCCAAAGATAGAGGATGAGACACACAAGGATATCGCAAACCTCTGAATACTCAGTTTAAGGGTAAATATATTTCAGGTGAAGAAAAAGTGGTGATGCACAAAGCCATGTGAACACAGCCCAGAGAACACAACAAGGATGAATCTATTAATTTAAAGAATCTCTGTGAGTCTTTCTGCCAAGTCCATTGTGGTTGCAAAGTGACTGTGCCCTACACAAATAAACTGAAGGAGTAGAAGGATAAGAGGGTTTTTAAATCTGTCTCAGCGCATGAGCTGTGAGACAAACCAGGTCAAGCTCTGAACATGAGTAGAAGAAAATCTTTGTGGAACTTGACAAGGCTTACACATGATTTCCTCCCTGATTTTCTAGGGGAAGTCTTACTGAGGTGTGTCTTTTAGGCTTTATCCAGATCCAAGGGGAGCTCATCTATATCATATAGGAGTCCTGAACTCACAGAGCTGCCCAAGCATAGTCAGCACTCTTCAGAATGAGGCCTCTGATCTGCGTGTTGATGATTGCTCAGGGAACACAAAATGGAGTTTGAAAATATTGTCAAAGCTCACAGTGAAGATTTAATGAAAAGGACGATTCGCAGCAAGAAGTAACTTTTCAGAGCAAATCAACCCTTCCACTGCTTTTGGGGAGAACGTGGGCTTGAAGTTTAAAGAAAATATTTTATGAAAAATGTTTATGAAAGGATGTACCTAGTGTCTGAAATATCTCGCCTTGCTGTGCTTTCACCAACTGTCGAGCTGTATCAGGTGCAGGTGGATGGTTTTGCTTGGTTAAGTCAACGTGATCATCCGTATAACACTGGCCTGACTCCATAGAAAGAAATTGCAAACCAGTGCTCACAGCTGAGCTTTCATGACCAGCAGCAAGTGGCACTTAGAGCCAAAGAGTGACAGGGAAACAGGAAAAATCTGAATTAGGGGATAAAGGTCACAATAAGCTCACGTGGCTGCATTCTCAGCTCAAGTCCTGTTTGGGGTTTGTCATTTTTAACCGAGTCCTGATTTCTCTGGGTGGAGACACAAGCCAGAAGAGAAATTCTGGTTTTGAAGTACATTTCCATGAGTATCACGTAAACTTTTCAATTTAGCACTGGTTTTTGAACACTGACTGCACATTTGCAGTTTTCATCAGAACCAAAGGTAAACAACAAAACATTATTTGCACAAAAAATGTATTCAAGTTGTCACGGTGGAGCAGGATTAGGATGGAGCTCCTGAGCCCTGCACTCTGATGTTCACATTACAGTAATAGTTAAAGGAAATGAAGAAAGAGGGAAAAAATAATCTCTCTGCATAAGTATGTAACTGTGCTATATTATATAGATGAAAGATAATGCTTAATGGCTTCAAAGTAGAGCAAAGAGCTCAGGGTCTCCATTGAATGTCACTGTTGAGCACTGTAGTGATATATTTTTGATATAATTCACATCTGTGAAGGTCTAATTCACTCATGCTTCATCCTCTGAAGTGAGGAGGAGTGTGAGTGGGGTCACAGACAGAGTAAGAGCAAGTCGGTGAATTTAAAAGAAAAATAACAGTAGATCTGAACGTGGTGTCAAAGACCTTCAAGGATGGCACCTCTCTCTGCTGCACTCAGGCTGAGAGTGACTTAGTGAATTCACAGACGTAAACTGCTTTGTGATTTCTGTGGGAGACAACTGCAGGTGCCAAACATTTTTTACACTAAGTAATTGTAAAGAAAATCCCAGAACTACATCTTTGTTCTACATTTGCAAATGTGTTCCCTTAATGATCTCTTTTCAAGCCTTTTGAGCTATAGATAGGTTTGCAAGTTTAAGAGCTGGCAATAAGCCTCCAGCACTGTGATTGACTGTTGTGAGAAGGTTTTATTAATTTGGGGCTGGGGGGAAGGGGCCAGGTGAAATCAGGGTGGGGTGGACACACTGAAACCAGCCTGAGCCTGTTTGGGAGAAGACCACGGGCTGGGATCCACTGAGGAGAGAAGTCAAGGAATTAAGGGAATAGGGAAGAAAAGCAACACAAAATCAGTGGGACCAGTACAATACGTGCCAAATGTTAAGGTTTTTGAAAATAACCAGAGATAACTATAAACGGCCTGTGCCTACCTAGATAAAAATAGTTGTAAGCTATGTACCCAGAAAGAAAGCACAAGCAAATAGACAAGCTGTAGGATTTTCTTTATGCAAGTGGCAAGGGCCTGCATTTCTCACAGCAGAAAATGTTACACCACTGCTCGCTGTCTTTGCAATAAAGGGCCAGTGTGGAAAGCAGCAGTGGAACATGAGAAGTGAGTAGCTGTGATGGAAATCAGCAAGTCCGGAGTAAAAGCCATGACACCAAGTGGAAATAAGGCAGGACACAGTTATCGTTGTCTGCACTCCTTCTGGCTGCCCTCAGCAAGCTCTGAGAGATCATAAAGCGGTGCTGAGGTGAAGCAGGACTGCTGAATTAGGATCTCTTTCCCCCCAGCAATCTGGAGATGCTCTGCTTACCTTCTGAACTATAAATTGCAGTACTGAACTGAGGACATTAATCTGCTTGGAGCATCTGGAAGGAACACAGCAGAGTGTTAAAGCATATGGCATCCTACCGTGCTTCTTCCAGGACTGGAGGCCAGTACTTAGGCATTAGACCCTTTAGCCCTATCTGACACAACCTTTGTAGCTTCTTGAGACCTCAGCTTTAGTGCTACTTTTTGGGAATTTAGTAGAGACTAACCAGCCTTTCTCTATCTGCAGAGTAATGTTTATTTTCACATGATAACCTGCAGAACAAATACCTGAGCAACTGTATCACTAAAGACGTATCTTAAACTGCACTAGCAAAAATAATTCTAATCATCTGTAGCATCTCAGATGCATATATTTCTCTGGCCAAAACCTATCCAAAAGGGCCTTTAAAGCCATCCCCCTCCAGGGCTGCTCACAAGTGGAAGACAGAGATCTACAAAATGGTCCAGACTCCATTCCCAGTCTGACTCCTGAAGAAGACACCAAAGTAGCTCTAGTAATTTCTGCAGGACACACTCTTTGCTAGCCTTTGGTTTTTCATCCACCTCCTTGGTGGGTGATACTGGTCTTTTACCAATATTTTTAATGAAATTTGCTCTTAACAAGAATTACTTAATAGGATCCCCTCCCCGTGCATTGCACCAGGATTCTGTTTTCTCTTGGTGGGATGACCAAGTTTTTTGCTCGTGCTATGTAAGAGACAAGGGCCCAGGGAGAGAGGTAAAGGTTATGGGAATTAGATGGCAGTGGAACTGTTGGCTTCTATGTGCTCAACTGACATTTTTATCAAATGTCATTTTTACAGACAGAACAAGGCAAGTGGAAGAGGGTTTTTCCAGCTTATTTTTTCCTCTTCCCTTTCTGGCAATTATCAGCTAATAAGACACTGCCCAGGCTCTTGAGTTATTTTAATCTTGCTTAAAAGAGTTGCCTTTTTAGTCTTTAAGTACAGAGAACAGAGAAGTTACCTGCCCTTACAGCATCATGTCTCTGGGCATCCCACTCCTGTGTAGCCAGTCTGATCCCAGTCCCGCCTGTCTTGTCCCAAAGGACACAGCCAAACCATCCTGAGGCAGGGTTTGGGGGTGACAAAGCAGTGCAGAGGGAAACCTCACATCATCACATCATCACACTGTATAGAAGTATACAATGTATAAAAGGCTACAGTCCCACCTTCTGCCAGGGGCTTCCCAAAGTGCTGATCACCCCTGCTAGGAGCACAGATCTGCAGCAAGACATGGAGCCAGGCAAGCAGTAGTGTGGGGATGAGACAGGCAAAAGAATCTTTGTTGCCAGCTGGGAAAGGATCACAAGGGGAGATCCACTCTGGGTGCCTGGCTGCTGAGAGGTTAGTGCCACGTGGGCATATGTGAGAGACTGACAGTGGAGGCGGATGTGGCATGAGGACCAGCTGCCACTTCATCACGTTGAGCCGGCGTGTTTGTGCACTTAGGTTGATTACTCCCTGCTCAGAGCCACTGCGGGAGGCAGGTTTCTGACAACCACTTCTCACTGCTGAGTTACCCCTTGCCACTGATAGACTCCCTTATCCCAGACCCCTTCGAGGATGGTGAAGCAATGACTCTAGAACGGCTCTAGAAGTAGAGACATTTGAAAGTGCTTCTGAAAGATAGAGTGCAAGTGAAGAAATCAGACTGAATTCTCCCAGGAATGGGAAAAAAAAGTGGAGATGAGGAAGAAGGTTAAGTCCATTGGACTTCACAAATTTTTGTGGCTCATTCTTTGTATCTAACTTTTGAATCTCCAGTGTCTGATGTCATTTGATGTGAAGTTGAAGACCATCAGCTTGGGATCCTCAGATGCTCAAGTACCTCAGGAAATCAGGCCAATCGTGTCAAAATCACTGTGCATTTAAGGAAACGTGGGCTCTGCACATTACATTAGAAGCCTATTGTCAATAGCCCCAGTGTTACTACACTTACCAAACAAAAAATGTTTGTGCTTTTTCAATCATCAGAATGGTATTGTAGATTCAGGGCTTCACTGATGATGGAAAGAGCATAGAGAGTGAAATGCAGTGTAGATCCTACTGGGTAACAAATTCCTTAATGGCATTTTTAAAGCATTCCACATTGGCAATAAAGTACAGAAAGAAGGAGAACAGAGCACAGCCTTTACTGAAAATGGAAGAGGAAAATAAATAATCACAAGAGCTTTTTACTGATGTAGGCTGTGGCATCACTCTATCTGCTGCTCAGAGCAGACATTGTTTCCAAAATATACACAGCACAAATTCAGCAGAGCAAAACTTGAATAACTAGTCATGGTCCCCTGGATTTAAATAGGTTGCCAACTCCCTATGGAAAGGGACACTAAAAATAACTAAATCTGGATCACTGGCATGTTCCAGTTGTCCCTCAAATAAACAACCTCTGCAGAAACTTTCAATTTCCTGCAGTTTCCCCCTGAAACTACAAAGGTCTGGTCATGAAGCCCAGTGATACATGAAACAGTTGATCCCATTCTCAGGATGATTAAGGGGTATTTATTTGTCATTACCCCTTGAGAGAAGGATGTGATTTATCACAAAAGAATGGTGAATTTCACAGGATGGTACCAGGCTCTGCATGGTTGTGATAGAAAGGTCAGCACCGAGCAGGCAATGTTTTGTATGGTCCTGGAAGTGTTTCAGGACAGTATTACAGCAAGGTGAAATTCAGGCTCCATTGAAGTTGATTCCAAAACTCCCATTGACTTCATCTGAGCCAAGTTTTCCTCCAAAGAATCCCTATGTATATTTTAGCTCCCTGGAGCTTTGCTTTAATAGCGATGTTTTCCCTATGGGACTAGAAATTGAGAGGAAAAGAAAGGGAAGCGAAGTCTTGTGGGAGAGAGAAGAATCAAAGCTTCCCTCCCCCACCCCTGTCATGGGAAGAAGCTCCTGATTATATCCTCAGGTGTCCACATCTCCCTGTTCTTCTCTACCTTTCACTCTTACAGGTCTCACCCCTTCAGAGTGAAGGAACCCAGAGGCAACCCAGTGCCTCAAACTGGTAATGCTCCACCGCTGGCACTTCTTACTCAGCGGGATCAGCCAAGTGCCTCAACAACATCCTGATTTCTTATTCATGTTTATACTTACTCTTAATATGTTGACAAGACTGACATGTGATGGCTGCACTGCTTTGTGCCCACAAGTGAGGTGAAGGTGTTGACTTCTTCCAAGTCAGTCCTGCTGAAGGTACAGCTTACAAATGGGCTTAAGTGGGGCTTTAGCTGAGGCATCCTACTAAAATCTGTCACCAAGCCCTCCAGCATGTCCTAGGTGGTCAGTGGTGAAGAGGGAGAGGGAAGAAACACGACAAGGTGTATGTATGACAATCTGTTTCTCAATAATGTAGTTCCTTTACTCACAAATAATCAGAGCCTGACTTAGTTCCCAAACAGGAAACTTCTTTCTCTTTTCCAAAATGTTTCTGATTACAAACTATCCTTAGATAGTCTCTCTACCTATAGAATTGTCCAAATCTCTTTGATTTTATATTAATGACAATCTACAGCCAGACTGTCCACAGACAAACTGTATGTGAAATAAAAGTAATTTTCTTATTTTGGTGAAAGATATTTGCTATTTTAGTCCAGCGAGCTACTGCAAACACATTGCAGCAGGAGAGGAGCAGCACCATCCCTGAGATGAAATCCTAACATAGCAGTGGGAGAGGAGCAACACCATCCCGGAGACCAGCTGATGGTGGTTTCCTGCTTCTGGGACAGGCTGAGCAATTGGTTTGTAATCCAGTTGAATTTTGGCCAGAACACAGCCCGGGAGACTCACTGCTGAACCATTTCACTTTGAGAGCTGGTGATGATTTGTGGACCGCAGGAACACCTGCTGAGCTTTCAGCTCAGAGGTGGATAAGGACTTGCAGAGCTTGCCAATGTGAGAGACACCTGCTCTTGCTTCCCAGCTCCCACCTGGAAACAAAAGCCTCAGTGTCTCTCAAGACAGAGATTTTCATATCACTTGTGAAATGCAGAAGCCCCCAGCATATAAACCATCCCTCTTTATTATTTCCTTTTCTATTTCAACCATTGCAAAAAATAATTTTATAAAAGTTTGATTTAGCTTCAAGGACTAAATTTAGCTGAGAGGGTCTTGCTGCAGATCAAGGCATGGAAAAGACATTAAATCAAATAAATCAATGCAGTGCCATATCTACAAATTCCTCATGATCACATTTCACATACAATGCTGTTATCACAATAGACATTTCCTCCTCCCAGCATCGTAGTGGGAGACTTGCTGCCAGCAGCAATAGAAAACACACTGAAACCTGAAGAAATAAAATAGCAACCTGGCAGGAGAAGTCTCAGCCATTACATAGACTGCAATGGTATAAATAACCACCCACATCCTGAAAAATTAATGCTCCAAAAGCTCTGTTTTATTGGGATATCAGAGACAAGCTGACATAGTGTTTCAAAGAGCTTATGCTGCAGCAGCCATGCGTGTAATGTGCCCTCTGTGTACGGTCCATGTGGGAGCAGGAGGACCAGCTTTCATACAACAGCACAGCACAGATGCATTGCAAACCACCTTTCCTCCTTGTCGCACTCAGCTTCTTCCCTGCGATGGAGGAGTGGGATGGAGGAGGAAAGCAAGCCCAACGAGTGGTCACAGCGGGAGAGAAATAACAAAATCTGGAAGTATATTTCCTATTTGTTCTTTGGTACCACTACCTCAGATTGCATTGGCAATCAATGTGTGATTAATGTGAGGGAATAATACTATACTCCTTGTAAAATTACCTCATCCAGCTGTATTTAAGTAAATTCATAAGTAGAAATGGGGGAAGGGAATATATTTATTGCAGTAGACCTGGTAAATATTTTACATGCACTGCTTGCCATCTTTGCATTTACTTTATTACTTGGAAAGCTCAGTACCCTTAAGAGCAAAGTTGCTGAATTTGACTAAAAGCTAAACTCTTGGCAGGTGACAGACAAACCAGCTCATTGGCTTCTCATAATACCTTATTTTTAATCAACTGGTGCCACTGCAGGGCTCTGCAGTGGGTTTTTTGGTTTTTTTATACAAAAATAAAATGTGTACATTTATCAGTGAGATACTGGTACTCAGGGAGCATTTCTCAAAAACCAGTCCTGCTCACCCACCTTCCCCATCTCTCCCTCCTCCCACCCAGCTTCACCACTCAGACTTCACCACGGGGCTGAGGATTTGTCCCTGGCAAGACTGTGGATGTAAAAGAAAGATTCCTTTTAATCAGAGGTTAGTGAGGGAGGGAAAAGAAGTGTCACGAGTTGACAATGGGTCTGTTATCTCCCCAGAGCAGCCCTTGTCAGATCAGGAAAACACTTCTGAAAACAGTTATTTTTATTACCTCAAGAAGAAAAGCATCCACCAAAGAACACAGGGCAGGGTTGTCAGACCTCACTATTTTTTTGCTTCTCCCTTCTTTAAGAAAAGATGTCTCCGGAACTGAGGGAATCCCTCACTTCTCTCAAGATGCTGGTCTTTCCAGGATTTTTATTTATTTATTTATTTATTTTATTCTAAGAAGTTATCAGACTCCAATGTTGTATTTTTGTACATGTTGGCATAAAGTCACATTGTTTCTCCTTGATTATGTGTTTACCACCTTGCCCTGCAAATCCTGCTGAGCGAATTACGATGTTTCTTGCTTTGCCTTGCAGTATTTTCTTCCTACTTACCTGAACAATCTGCAAGAAAACCTGTCAGTAATTGTCTCTCCTCTTGTCATACATGGCTGAATGACTGGTGGGACTGTTCTCTCTGTCTCAGTGAATGTCAAGCTGAAACCACATCCTCCATCCCACCACACAGATGCCACCATAGCTCTGGTGGAAGGTACAGGGGTGGCAGGTCCCTCTGAGGCTTCAGTAACCTTGTAACAGAGATAGGAAGCCAAGGGTCAGAGTCCGAGCATTTTAGCCTGAATGACTTACTTCAGGCCACAGGAACTCAATGTGGAGGAGCAGAGAACTGAGCTTGTTATTCCATGTGGTTCATGGCAGACAGGAGGGCAGGGATTTTATTCAGAGCAGTCTGTAGTGCACCACATTCAACCAAGGGGTCTCCAGGTCTGGGCAGCTTTTCTCCCTGAACTACTGAGGAGGCAAGGCAGTGCAGTACCATGCTTCATTATGCTGTGTCTTCTCAAGGCCTAATGCTGTCACATGAAGCAAACAAGGAGAAGAAGGTTTGCCTTCTGGGATCCTCTGTTGCCCTTGTAGCCCTCTAAAGAAAGACTGCAAAGATGAACATTCCCCTTTACTTGTAATCCCAGATGTACCTTTACAGTTAATTTTTTTTAGAGGAAAAACTTAGATTTGCCAATATAATTTGATTCTAGTGAAATTTTAGAGGCAATTGAGGGTTTGAGCTTTGGCTTTTTCGATTTTCTATCTAGTACAGGTCAGCAGCTACAAACACACTGCCATATTATCAGCTGTACTTCTCAGGCTGGTCTGAGTGCCCTGTTAATAATAATCCACTGGAGTGCAATGCGGACAGAGGTCTGGGCTTACCTCACTTTGGGCCCCCTTTTATCTCATCAATTGTCCTCCCCACTCTCTGTTGACATACTAGTAGCACATGGTGGAGATTCAGGGAAAGGAGGGAATGGAGGTGGCACATTCTTCTGGAGGACAGCGTGTGTTTAAGTGGCAGGATTTTGGAGATAAAGCAACATAATGAGACAACAGGGAATGGGAGCAGTAGGGGAAGAGTAGGGCCACAGACTTCCCTGGGAAACTGTTTTCCAGAAAAACAATTGGAGGAAAATACTATTCTGACTAACATTAATTTGTCCCTCTTTTTATTTCTTTCCCCCCTCATCTCGAAGGCAGGATACAGGGCAGAGCAGAGACCAGGGAAATGGCAGCCTCATCTCCGAGCCAGCACTGCAGAGCTGACGGAGTATCTAGGTCAGCATGCAGCAATTCATTGCAGATGACTGAGGTCTACAGGCCAGCCTTGCCAGCACTCCTTTTGCAACTGAAGGGTGTAAAACCTGCTGCCCCCTTCAAGCAGCATCGTGGGAGGGGACCCTGTGCTGCAGCATCTGTTGGCTGGAACTAACGCCCCTCGGCCCTGCTCACCCATCCCTGCTTGGCAGAGCACGGGCGGGGAAATCACCATAGCCATGGGACTTGGATACAAAAGACCAAAAGATGAGGAGGTCAAACAAGTACCCAGATATCCAGGGAGGATATTTTCATCTCTAAACCCAAAACTGTTGTGGAAGATCTCCCCTGAAAAATGACTGCTTTCCCACACATGAGAAATGTTACCCAGAAGTAATTTTTTTATTTTAAATGTCTTCACTTTGAACTGAAGTTTGTTGCATTTTGCACAGGGTTTAGGAAAAGCTCCTGCTCTCAAACACTTGTCTACTTTTTCCAAATATCCCACGTGGCCTAATGAATGATATTATCTCTGATGACAGCCTTAGTGTCTTCAGAAGAGATACAGCTTTGGAGACCAGCACACTGTCCACTGGGCAAGCACAGATCTTATACCACAGGATCTTTCTCCCTCCTCTGCCATGCCTCAGCCTGCTGGGACAAAAGTGTGAAAGGTCAGCGCTTTCCTGATGTATCATCCCTGAGCATCAGTAAGACTGGCAGCTGTCTCTCAAGATTTGTGTGAAACCCTTGGTCTTCTTTAGGGGTTGATTCACGCAGACATAGCCTTCAAAGTCAAAAGACAGCGTTAGATCATCCTGTCAGCTAGTGCAGGTCATCAGGACTTGTGCTAATTTGTGTTTCTGTAAAACACGTCCTTCAAAGAAAGACATTCTTGATTTGACAGCCAGAGAAGAGGGAAGATCTGTTATTTCCCTGTACTCGCAGAAGTTTAGAAAGTCATACACAAGGTTTATTCCGAGCTGTTGAAAGCACCAGGTTTTGATTCCTGGCAGAAGAATACATCAAATTTTGTGTCAAGGATCTAAACTGGTAAAGTGTGATGCCAACCAGCTGACTAACCTGCCTTGCTACTGAAGATTTACAGGCATGCTATAGATGAAGGACCCTTCAATTCAAGATTTTGAGTAGGAATATTGAGAAAAGGACAGTGCCAGAATGTTCATGTTTCTAGAATAAAGCTGACTGCTTCTGCATATGCTATGAAAGGAGGGAGGCTATTAACTCAAGGATTTGGGGACAGAAAGCATGTTATTTGCATTTTGGATTATAACTATCACATTATAGGTATAATTTTATAATATTCACCCTCATACCAGTATGCTTTGTCTGAACTAGTCAGCCTAATGCTCATCACTCCTTTGTTTCTGCCAAAGCAGAACTTGATAGAACAACATTTTTTATTATGAACATTTCTGCTCAAATCTTCCATGTTCTGATGCTGGATAATTTTCTCTTCAAACTACTGTTATATGGCAAAGAACAAAAAGTCCCAGAGTAGAAAACACTGCATTTAGTGAGCACTCAGTACTGTACTCTTCTTATGTGGGCACATGTAGAGGTATGGCATTCAATAAGACATAAGGACCTCACATAAATTTCAGACCTGTCCATGCATCTTTACTCAGCCTGTGGAAATGACATCGTAAGTGCAGAGATGGTTGTGCCCAACCTGAATGATGCAAACAGACGCGTGTTTTGAACAGCATATAATGCACATGTAATTGTATTTATTTAGTGGCCATAGTTAGAAACAGATGTGGCTTTTGCACTTTTTCTAATTGTAGACATGTTACATTGAAAAACCGTCCTTTCATTACTAGCTCCTGCATAGGAAAATAATCACTCAAGGATAGCAGAAAGTAAGAAGGCAGGAAGGACCTCCTGTAATCTCTGCATGTTTTGCATCCTGCTGAAGTTGCACACATCTGCCTAATAAGAACACAAAAAAAAGGGTATTGTGTGCCCCAGATAGGTTTACTCAGAATCTGGTGGAGTCAAAAGTATTGTCAACCACATGGTAAAACTGGTACAAAATGTTGCTAATCAAAGACTTAGAAAGAAGATGAAGGGGAGAGAGAGTGAAACTGTTATTACTCACTGTTTTGATAGTCGAATCTGGACTATTCATAGTAACACACCAAGTGTACCTACCCAGTTGCAATAACGAGTGACAGCTGACAACATAGCAATTAGGTTTTCCCTCCCCACCTCTGAAATTAAGGTCATAACCTTTTCTATTTACTTTTGGGATGTGGTAAATTAGAGCTTTGGCTTCATTACAAAAATTAATTAAAATAGTCACACAATGGCACCATTCATTGCTGTGCTTGTCCCTCCCTGCAGTATGTCCTCATGTCAGCTCTCTTTGGTTTTAGTCCCAAATTCCAGTACGTGCTAGTCTGCCTGTATTATTTGGATCACTAGTCTATTTTTTTCTTTTTGTCCATCTTCTTTGCTGCATTGGAAGGTTTCTAATTCTTCTGTTTCTGTTTTTGAAGAAACTGTAAGCTTGCAGGCTCTCAGCGTGATATTATCTCCCCAAAATGCTTTCTGGCCACAGAGTTCACAACAGAACTGTACCTTGGACTCATAGCAGAAAACTCTACCTAACAATTTCTCCTTACTGTCATCCCAGGTGTCTAGGTCTGGAAAAAAGGATTAGAGTTCAAGTTGTTTTCATGAGAATTTCAAAAACTAAACATAACTAAAGAGATAAGGAAGGAAAAAAGAAAAAAAAAAACAAAACCAAACCTGACTATTCCGCACTCACAGAGTTGGAAGTCTGTCCATTGAAATACATTTTTTTTTTTTCCTAAGTTTTATTTTGTTCTAAACCATTTCTTTGTGAATTTAATGTTTGCTTTAAAAGATGGATTTATGGACTGGCAAAAAATAATGTTTTCTTTTATAGGAGAAAGTGTTGCATTACGTTTCACGTGACCGTGTCCTGAGGTGGTTCAACCCACTGAGTTCTGTGCATAGCAATAAATACGGATCTCAGAGATTTCAGGAGCAGTGACCTACAAAACAATGTTGCTTGATGGGAAGTACAGAAAAACTCAGATTCATTTTATATCACACCTAAAGGGATAAATGGCCAACGAAGTCTTGGACTAATGTATGTGACGGAGATAGAGCCCAACAGGCAACTTTGAGATATATATATATATGTGTAATTATACTGAACTCAAAGTTGATGTTGCTTCAAAGAAAAGAACATGAACTATTTACAGGAGTGACACCTGTTATAGGCTTTACTTCTTCAGAGTGTTTAAGACTGTAACTGCCCATATAACATGATTTTTTTTTTTAATCTACTGCTTGTCTATGCAGGTGCACTCAGGAAATCTTATCCAAGTCAGTTTAAGGTGTGACCTGAAGACACATCACCTAAAGAACTGAAAAATGTGAAAGTGAGGATAGTTTTTGTGAAGTGAATGTGTCCATGCCAGAAGCTGATACAAGGCAGTGAAGTGAGTCTGAAAGAGGGTGCAGATCAACAGTTCTGGATGTTTAAAACCTGTGTTGACTGTAGGTGAGAAACAAGAAGGTATCTACTGGAGAATGAGCATGGGAGGGAAGGCTGCCCCTTCTTTCTGAAACACAAAAAGGCAGGATACTTCTCTGGGATAAAATAATTTTCCTTTGTAGCCTTAGTTCTCAGCCAAATCAGGTCTCAGTATGAGCCACCATACAGCTGCCTGAGCTCCAGTGCTGGTGACGTGGGATGACATAGGAACAATGCCATGGCCGAGCGGCGAGCATGGAAATACGCTGTTGGAACTACTGTGGACTTGCATAGGATGAAAGTATCCATGTAAGCTCAGCCACAGGAACCCCACTGGCCATTTATTCAGGTTCATCATGAAAGAGTTTTAAGAGAAGTGACAGGAGGATTGCTTGGAAGAATGCTCATATGTGAGCATCTTTTCTGAATCTACCAGCCTGAGATGGCAGATGTGAGCAAGGATATTTCACATTTCCACTACTGAGAACTGTGGCCTATCTGTAAAGCCCTTGATATAATATGCAAACACTACTTTTCAGCCTCTGTGTCTTGTGCACAGATACAGATACAGATACAGATATACCTGGGAGAAGGACTTTGTTTTCCAACTTGCTGGTGTGGGGCGAAATGGAAGCCTAATGTAGTCCCTTAAAAATAAGCATGCCATCCTCTGTGTGCTCTGAATGAATGACATCTCATGTTGAAAATGTTTTGGTTTGTTTCATTTTGAGAGCTTACAGCTGAAAATGAGACTGCATTGATATTTTGCTGCAGAGTTGTTGCCTGTAGGTAGGCTTTAGATGGAGCTGTTCTATGGAAATCAATCCTGGTACAGCAATAGCAGCTGCTATTTTGCCAGCAAGCAGAAATGATTGCAGAGCTAGCCCCACTACAGCAATGCTACTTGGTAATTTAAAAACAGTTTGGGACCTAAAAATAACCTGCTTGAAGCTGGAGAACCACAACATCGTTATTTCTCATGTCCTGAAACCAGAGACTATAAACACCTGCTCTCAAAAAAGAAGTGAATTCTCCCTCATTAGATCCTGCCCTCCATATATGACCAGCAAATAATTAAATTTCTTTAGATATAATGCACATTTTTCACTAGTGATACGGAGAGGTCACTATTTAATATTTGTAATGGTGTTGGGACAGCTGTTTCACATGGATCCTGTTGGGTTTGCTCCATTTTTCATCAATTCCTTTTGTAATCTTTCTGGTTGTATTTCCTGTCAACTGGGCATTGCCAAGTGAACTCTTCTGCTTTTATGGACAGAGCAGGATCACACCTGGTGAAGACCTCGAGGACTGAAGGAAATCATGTCAGGGACTCTGTTTCCTGGAAGCTCTTGGGCTTTTTCTTCTATGACGAGGAAAACATCATCATCCTTCAAAATATAAATCATTATTAGAAAGCCTCAAACAGGGACAGAATGCTGGTTTCATTAAAAAAAAAAAAAAAAAAAAGAGTATGCATTTGTTTTTCAATTTTATTAACACATTTTGTGAAGGATTGAGGATGAAAGATTCTGTGGCAATATAATGGAGTATTATTATAGCATTAATTTGCATCAGTTTCTTAAAGAGATAATTCAAGTAAATAGTTCAGCCTTTAGCAACCTATTTTTTAAAAATCGTATCTCTTTTTGAACTGTCAACCACTTGAAGGAACAGCCCTTGATTCTTTCTTGATTGTATGCTAGATGAGGCAATTTTTCCTTGGGGAATAACATTAGCTAAATTAGGAAAACTGTAATTTAAAGGTGATTAAGTACCTTTTGTGATTGTTGTTCTATGGCTTCGATCTGATAACACTTAATTGCATGTGTAATCTAGTCTTCCACAGGGCTACTCACATTCATAACTGGGCTTAAATCTTTGTAAGATCAGGACCTAAATAAGCACCACAATTAAACATTTTGCAGCACATTGACAGTACATATTTGTTCTGACTGCAGTGGCATTTCACACTTGTATATGGTGCAAAACCACTCAGCTTTCAAAAAAATGGGATTTTCATTTTACAGAAGGAGAGAGCAAAGCACAGGAATGTGCATCCTGGTCATAATGTGAGTCCCCTGGCAGACCAGGGAACAGGCTCAGGCTATGGACTCCTGACCCTCATGGACTTGTGTCTTGGTTCACTCTGGCTGTACATTGTGTCTTGGTGCTCAGCATGAGAGAAGCAGCAGGAACAATCCTGGCCAGGCAAAGTGACCAAGGCATTGCTCAACCTGCTGACTTATCTCTGGAGAAATTCTTTCTTAACCATAAGCCTTCTTGCGGTTTCAGTGGAATAGGCATCTTGTCAGCAGAGCATCCAATGTGTTGAAGGATGTCAGAACATGGGCTACTATTGTGCCGTTCACAAATTGTAAGGTTGACATCTGTTGGGGGTTGCTGAGCAAGATGCACTCAGCCAACCCACTGTCAAGAAGTGGTGCTGGCATTTGCCCATGCACCAGGATATTTTACAGAATGTCATCACTTGGTAATGAAACGTTCCCCAGTAACGATGGCTCATGAACACAGAAATAGCCTTTGCCCATAATAAAGTTTTGCAAATAATGCTTGCAGGAAGTGATTTGTTAGGAAGCAATCAAGCAGATCCCAGAAATAATGTGGCAGATGGTAACCCCACATTACTGCAGCATCACCAAACTACTTCTTACTCGCACTTTAAACAACTGTTTGGACTCAGGTCTTTAAAGAAAAATGTTAACTCTCACCCTACAGCTGGCTGAAGCTGAATTGCTATCCCTTAGAAAATCCTATCATTAAAAGTCACTAAAAGACAAAGGTAAAAGCCTGAAATTTCCTTCAATGCAAAAGCACAAAAATATAAATTCTGTTATCAAGATCCTTTGATGCCTTTTGATGCCTTTAGGTCATATGCCCTTCCTTTATTTTTAGCTATGCTATGCTACGAACAAAGAAAAATTTAAAATGAACACAATCATTATTCTAAGTGATATATACAATAAAAATGTAACAAAATAGCTTTTTGAAATAAAAAATACTGGAAAGAACAAATATTTCTGTTTGCATGTTGGTTTTTGCCCTATGAATATAAAATTTGTATCTCCATTTTTCACAGCCTAGCACCTTCTGACAGAAAAATGTTGCACCTGGACAGTGTTGATAAGGTCTCTCTAGGCTGTAACTGGGTACACTTGAGTTATGGTGGTTTACCCAGTTACTTATCATAACCAGCGATGTGCATGGCTTCTCCTTTCAAATTTGCAAAGTAAAACAAAAAAAAAACAAAAACAAAAAACCTCTTACATTGAATGCAATACAATACATTGTTATACAAATTGTACAATACATTGCTATACTTCACTGAGGCTTGAAATGCTCAATGATTTTTCTGTTGTATCCCTGCACACTGCTTCACCACCACGCTAGGAAGACTTGTTGCTTGCTGGAGAACAGACAGCCCTGATTTATTAACTGAAGCATTATCAGTCCTTAACAACACCTTTTCTTTATAGGAGATTTTTCTCCCTCCTGTCCCATGTACATTGTGCGCTCCGCAACCTTTTACACTGGAAATTCTCATTCCCAGAAAGGAGGTCAGCCAAACCACTACTTGTGCTAAAAACAAGAATCATCCCAGAAACAAGAGTGGCTAAAGAAAGCAAAGTAGGCCACCAACTTTCCCCGAGAAACTGCTGGATGTGACTCTGTCCCAGGGGAACGGTGTCACGCTTGTTATGTGACGGCACCTGAAGCTCTGTGCATGATGAGCAGGTGTCGTTATCACAATCCACTGGGGACGTTTGCTGGGATCACCTTTGGCAGCGAGGGTTCTACAGAGCCACAAAATGCACCGCTTGGTCAGCCCTGGATGGGGTGTTTCTTCCCTGCAGCGAAGCGAGGAAAAGCAGAAGGGAAAACGTTGCAACAGCAGGTGCTGCTGTGGCCCTGCTGGAGGCAGGGCACCTGCCCAGCCTTTCCTTCAACGCTAAATTAACACAGAGAACAAAACCCATCACACACATGTACCTAGATAGTGGCAGAAATGAAGCAAATTATGATGGTGAGCACACTGGCTCTTCTCAGGGAGTCTGTAGGATAAATTTTAATTTTAGCAACTCAAATTTCTAATCTTCCCTCTCAGTCATGGTTGTGCATGTATGTGTGTGTGTATGTATATGTGAAGATAGATTGCCCCCACCTCACTTCAAGGCTTATTTTTCCATGCTTATATTTTTCTGGCTCTGCATCTGGTTCTTCCTATATCACGGAGCAATGCAGCCTGCTTGCCCAGCAGTGTGGCTTTCCTGGGGCTAGTGGCAATGGGATCTTTAGCCCACCGTTCCCCAAGACAGATGAGCGGCTTTGAACCTCAGTGCAATGGAGAGTCTCAGGAACCCTCAGGACATTTAGTGTGTGCTGATGTTGTCCCAGTGTTGCACAACATAGGATGGCTCTGAAGGGTCTTTTCCACCCTAAAGGATTTGGCGATTCTAAGCACAGACAGGACGGGAGCCATATGCTGTGTCCGTCATTTTGATAACAACGTCTTGCAAAAGTTGTCCCGGTGAATGTGAAAACTGAGTTCCCTTTACACCCCACGTTTTATGCGACTGACTCTACCACCCTTACAGGCCGTATTGCATTTCTAGGGCTGGAAGAATAAGCTGCCCCACATGACCTCTGAGTAAAGCTGCTGTGGGCTGCAGGGTGCCAGGGCTGGCCCTCGCCTTGCCTGTAACCTGGCTGAGTGCTTCCAGCTCAGACGCTCTAAGCTGGTGGGCTGAGGCAGATGTTTCTCACCGGAAACAGCCTAAATTTGGCAGCTGGGTGAATGTCACCGCACAACCAGTTTGCTCGCCGAGTGCTATACACTCAGGGCGGCGCCGGCTCGGAGGGAGGGGACCCGGCTCTCCCCCCACCCCCAGCGGCCACGGTCTCCCCTCCGCCTCCCGGGGCGCTCCGCTCGCGCCCTTGCAGCGCGCGCCGGCAGCCACGCGCGAACCCGGCGCCCAACGGCCTCGCGGGGCCAATCAGCGGCCGCGCTGGTGACGCGCGAGGCGGGGCGGGGCGGGGCGGGGCGTGCGGCCGCAGCGCGGGGCGGGTGCCGCCGCCGGGGAGCGGCGGTCGGTCGGTCGGTGGGTCGGTCGGGCCGGGTGTTTCCTGGAGAGGGTGCATTCGCTGCAGCCTGCTCCGCTGGGGCTGGCGGGGACCTCCTTGGCAGCGCCCTGAGGAGCGGCTTTACCACGCAATCTCCTCGCGTTATATAGCGATATATATATATATTTATTTTTTTTTCCTGGTTTTGTTCCCCCCCCGCCTTTATTTTTGGGGGCCGTGCGTGCGCATCTGCCCAGCGCCGCGGAGCTGGCAGGCTGCGGGCTCCCGCTACTCTGAGCGCGCTGCCGTGCCGGCAGGCGCGGGGGGCCGGGGCCGCTGCCGCCGGGGCTCAGGCCGTTCTGCGTGGAGATGGGTTTCGCGGCTGCCCGTGCGTGGGAGGGTAGTGCCCGCTCGGCTCTGAGTCCCCGGGCGCTCCTCGGCGGGGCTGGGAGGTGCGTGTAGGAGAGAGAGGCGCTGGTAGCGCTGGATTTTATTTTTTTCCCGTTTCTAAATTTTTAGAAGTGCAGGCAGTTTAGGGGTGCAGGTGCGTTGGTTCCCCCGCCCCCTATATCAAGCCTATATCGGCTTGTTTGCCCACCCGTCCTGTTTGATTTTTTAATTTTTTTTTTTTTTTTGGCGTGAGGTGGACCACGGGTGTTTAATTTTTCTGTAGCTTAGTAGTGAAATTGCAGCAGTTTCTGCCTCCTCCCGTGTGCTCGAGCGAGGAAAATGGAGGCTGTGATAGAGAAGGAATGCAGTGCTCTCGGAGGGCTCTTCCAGACCATCATAAGCGACATGAAGGTAAGAGGCTGAAGGGTCCGGGGGGCCCAGGTGATAAGAAACCTCTCCCCACCTGTCCCGGTGAAACTTTGCACCCTGAGATGCAGCCGCATCGGGGGCGGTGGCGGCGTCGTGACCTCCCACCCGGCCGTGGGCTGCTGCTGCTGCGGGGGACGCTGCCCCAAATGCGGGGTGCGTGCCCCCGCCGGTGGAAGCAGCCTGGCAAGGAGCCCCTTGCAAATGCTTCACCCCCGTGGCTTGGAGCTTGCGAGTTGCTTGCAGGACACCACGTCTCCCTCCGTCCTCTCTTTTCTGTTTCTCCTGCTCAGAGGTGCAGTCTGTTACCTCTCACCAGGGTCAGCATTTTCCAAATCTGTCTTTTTTAAACATTTTTTTCCTCCACCTTTTTTTTTTTTTTTTTAATTGTTTTTATTCCTTTTTTGGACTGTCAGATCGCTAGCAGAACAAATGCAGTGAGGAAGGAGCATCGTGGAGGAGATGGGCACGGTGCATGTCAGCTGTGGGGTGGGGCTGGAAAGGGCAGTGTAGGGATTTCTGTGCCATGCGGATGGGCACGATGGAAAAAAAATAAATCTCAGCCTGGAGGTGCTCAAAAGTTGATGTGTGCCTGGGTTACAGCTGCTGCTCAGTCGGTTATGTGGTGTTGTTTTCACCCTGTGTGTGCTTATGGAGGTGGCATTTGCTGCTTTCTGTGGATGAATGCAAAGGTTTCGAGTTGCCAGGTCTCTCTGCCAGCCACCAGAAATCTCAGGCTGCGCTGACCCCTTCTCCTGAAGGGCTCCTCTGAGAGTGGTGTTCCCCGGCTACCTTTGGCAGCCAAGGGTGCTTCTGCAGGGTTTTCTTTGGACTAGTGGGTGCCTCCTGCCCTTCAGTTGTGTTAATAAATAGCATAAAATTGTTGCTGTATTCTGCCAGTCATGCCTTCCCCATAGCCCAGGGCTCCAGGCGCCTGCCTCTGGCGCGGCCGTACTGCAGAATACTGCAGTGTTCCCCTGGACAAGGGCAGCTTGTCTCCTTCCCAGGGCTGGCCAGGAAGGATGCCGTTGTTGGGAGATGTTGAGGGACATATTGGTTAACAGGGGGACCACTGTCATTTAAAGGCACCGACCGTGCACGCTGTGCTTCTCCCAGCCAGGAGCATGGGATTTCTTTGGGTATTTTAACCGGTACAGGGCTGGTGAGCAGTGAGGGCTGTGTGAGAAAGAGCGACCAGATAGAGTGGTGGACGAGGATAGGATCTGCTCTAGGAAGGAGCCTGGTAGAGGTGAATGGCTTCTAGTGTATTTTTTTGGGAGGTGGAGAAGCTGTTTGCACTAGAGGTTGTTTTTTGTCAAGGCTTCATATGCACTTTCCTCTCAACAGATCTTGGGAGACATTTGATTAAAAGCATGGCTTGTCAAGAGCAGGCAGATTGCAGGGAGGAGGAGAGTGTGTGTGCCTGTCCATCGAGACAATGCTGCAGTCCTGGCGGTGCTGTTCCTTGGGCTCTCAGCCCCCTTATACTTTTAATAATGACTGCACTTCAAAATAACAACACACACCCACCCCAGAGAGCAGGAAACAATCACAAATCCTGGAATCGTTTTAGTGGGCTGTGCGGGGAACATGCAGGAGATGTTCTGTTCCAGATGAAGTCTGGTTTTGGGTTTCGGCACAGAGGGACACCGAGCGTGTTTATTCTTTGCTTCTTTCCGTAAGCGATGCATTTGATTTCTAATGCTCTTAAGCAAATGGGCCTTTGCAGTGTGGATTTTTTTTTTTCCTTTACACATTGTGACTTGCATGGGAATGCTGCTCATCAGAAACATGTTGACATGAGCTTATGGAGATGGGCACAGGTGTGAATATCTTTTTCTTAATCCTCCATAGTAGTGGAACCTGTTTTGTGAACTAGCAGTTACCATGGGGGGAGGTTTGGAAGGAATCACAGCGGATCTTTGGCAGCGTCGTGGTTGTTATGGTTAAAAAAAAAAACAACCAAAACAAAACTTCTTATTTAGCATGAGTAAAACAAATAATTTTTACTCATAGTTCAGTTTGGTGCAGCTAATGCTGTGTTGCTGGTGAGATGCGCTGGGATTCTTTGTGAATTGTGCACAAAGGATCATGACAATTTATAACAAAAAGTAGTTATTTTTTGACAGCTAACCAGAACCTTTCAACTGATCATACCTTTAGTAGTAAAGTGAAAATTAACATTTTAAGTGATGTTTCACATATTCAGGTCTGTGTGGGCAGGCTTCTGGCAGAATCTTGGGGAGATGTTGCGTAGGGGTCTGCCCACACATACCCAAGTGCACTATCTGTGCCTATTTCTCATCACATGCTGTGATCAAGGCCCCACATGCCCTGCAGTGCTAAAGGATTTGCTGCAGCATCCACTTTTTTTCTTTTTTACACTAAATAATTTGCAGGTTCTTTTTATCCTATGTATTGCTCTGACTTAAACTTCGTTATAAAGATGCTAGGGTTAATCTACAGCATATGAAAATTACTCTGAAGTCTTGCCAGCAGATGGGTGCTGCAGCTGAGGTGATGAAGATACAGTGCGTGTGGACTGATTTTTCTCTTTGTTCACAGTAACACAGAACTAGCTCAGGTGTACCTGTTGTTAATTTTGATCTCCCCTTGATCTCAACAAGGTTACAGAAACTGGAAATACAGTCCTGAGTAATGTGATTGTTTCCATTTGTCTCTGTACTGCATTAACTTCGGAACTTAATGAGGGCAATATATGACAGTCTGACTAACACATCACTTTTTTTTTTTTTTTTTATAGCAAGAGTACATCTTGCTGGCTGAGGTCTCTTGAACTGCCTTTAATATTTTCTCCAGAAACCCCAAATTTCTCTCCATCCTCTACCAAGAATAATTTAGTGGTTAATACTCAATAAAACAAGCTCCAAAATAATTCATCATAAAGTCAAGTGACTTAGAGAAATGATGTTACTGAGTTAAATGTAAGAATGGTTAATAAACATCTAATTTATACAGCACTTGCTGTACATCTGGAACTTCAGTCTCCTCGGAAGGGAAGTCCACATCTTCCATGCAAAACATGGGTCACATCTGTCGAGTGGTATGTGGTGTACATGGTGAGAGGGTTGTTTGTGGAAAGTCCACAATGGGAATTGTACTTGACCGGTGTGCTCTGGAATTGGACTTCGATGCTTTGAGATTTCAGGATCAGATTAAAGAATCATAAAGGTGGGAAAAAGTCTGCCCTTCCCATCCTTCAGTTTTGGTCCATTGTCACAGCCCTGGTGTTTCCTACGATACATCAGTGAGCATGTGGCACTTATAATTTGTTATTCCCTTATGCAAGATCTTTTTCAATGCAATCACAGTTTATAAAGCAAAAATAAAATGTGTATGTCCCCTCAGAGGAGTAGTTTTGTGTGCCGCATGCAAGCGCCATGTGGTTTCCCTTTGAACGCGGCATAGTTTCTTTAGCTCCCTGTGGGAAGGGAGTATTTGATCTGAACGGTTTGTAACTTATTTCTGGCAATTGAGAAATGAGATGCTGTAATGTGCTGTTAATTTCAATATTTCTTGTAGTGCAAAGCAAATCAGTGCAGATAATTTTTGGGAGGGCCTGTTGTGGATGGGTTTCAAAAGATCTTGCCTTCTCCTGCAGAGCAGATTCTCCTTAATGCTGCTTTTCCTTCTGAGTCTTGATTTCATATTCCTTTTAATCACATTGTTGTCTGCTATCTTTAAGGAGAAAGGAAAACAAGAAAACACCTCTGAAAACATTGAAAGTGGCTGTGTTTGTAGTTTGTCACTTGTAGTTCTTTTGCTTTTTGACTGTGCTTTGTCTCTTCTGCCAGCATGTGTTTTGGCGGAGCAGGGGCTTGCTGCACCCTTTGGGGTGGGTGCTGGGGGGGAAGATGAGTAATGAGCAGTTGGACGAACACAGGGTGTCTGTGACTTCATTTATACCAAGTGGAGGGATTTACTACATTTTTTACAGGTCTGACACAGGTTACCAATTGGTCTCACTCATCTCCCCATATGTCAGGGGCTTGCACGTGTGAGGGGGACTGACTGCAAATGTCATCCTGTCCGTGAACAAAACCAAACTGAAATCTTAGAAATTTTTAAAAATTCTTTTAGTGTATGTGCCTGATTTATAGTTCAGCTGAAAACTCAATAAAATCAAGCTTTTGTCAGTAACCTCCACTGTAATACTATAAAGGAGGTGAACCTTTCACTCCGTTGCTTCAGCTGGGGCTCTTGGACAAGACGGCGGTGCACCTTTGCTTTCAGCCATGCAAAGCTCTTGGTCCAAGTGGAAGAGCAAGGCACAAATAATACCAGCATGAGAAACATTTATGTTTTTGCAGCCTCTGATCTTCTGTTAGGAAGTGACTGGTGAGAAGCAGCATTTTAACCTTGCTTTCAGTGGAAGTTGGAGCCAGAGGGTGGCCACATTGAGGGTTAAGAGCCATTTGTTAAGTAGGCCTGATTTGCTTGCAAGGGATTGCCTTGTGCTATTCACACAAATAATCTGAACTGAGAGGGCAAAAAAATATTTGATGAAACAAACAGAAATGCTGAGACAGTTACTGCAGCGTGTACAGCTGCAAGTCCTCTGCATTCGTATTAATCCAAGGGACAGCCCACATGTAGCAGAGAATCTGGGCAAATTTGTTTTACCCTGATATGTTATAATATGACAGCTCTTCTGCAGCTGTACTTTATTTGAAGCTTGGGATCTCTGTGGAGATTAGGCATGTTCAGTTCAATGATTTTAAGGTCTAGTTTCAACTCAGCTGTTAAGGATGATAACTATTAGAAGGAAAACCAAATGCTTCATGTGCAACAGACAGGTACGGTCTTGGAGAAGAAAGGGAATCTGTCTTCTCTTTCCCACACATGCTGTCGCACCAGCACGTCCCTTGCGTGACAGTCTTTAGGACAACTGATCTATTCCAAACCTAGCAAATCGATGTTTCTTCCCCTTCCCCAAAAAAGTGTGAATTTTCCACTCCATGTAGCTTTTTTTCCCCATTTTTTTAATTCCATGAAAGGTTTTACCACCAGTACACCTTGGGCTGAGCTGACTGTACTGATTTCTTACCCCTCCTGCCTTCCAACAACCTGCTTGTCCAAATGGTTGGTTTGTGTGTGCTGAAATTCCTTGCCTTTTCTAAGCAGCTGCAGTATCTTTCAGTAAACATCTTGGAGGGGGAGGGATTGATGTGCAGCGACGGCTGAATGATGGCGCAGGAAGAGAAGCCCTGCATGCCTGCTTAAATATTGGGGTTCGAGCAACAGGGCATAGGTGGGAAGGTACTCACAAGTAATTTTTTTGGGACACATTCCTTCTTGATCCAAATACTCTTGTGTGAGCAATAATATTTCATAGAGTTGCTGAGCATTCACTATTTAAGTGTGTATGAGGCTCACTTATTCTGTGGCAGGGATTTTTAATGTCTTTTAAAAGTACTTCTTCTGGAGCTGGCAGGATGCCAAGAGCTACGTAACAGGGTTTTTGAGGTTGTAAGTGTGGAAGGAGTTGTGCAGTGCTGCATGAAACACAATTGACTGAACAAATGTTGGAGGACAAGAACTCTGTGTAATTACAGGCTCGGTGCTGGTTAATACCTAACAGAGGGTTATATCTGGGGAAGTTTGCAGCTTCCTTCCTCAGTTCCGAGTGTCTGTGAGCTGTACCAAAATCTTTGATATAAAATACCTAAAAAACCCCAGTTTGTTTGTTGTGTTTTGGTTTTTTTTTCTATTTTTTTTTTTCCAAAGTATAGAAGTTGTAACAGTTGATAGCGTATTCCTGTCAATCTGTAACTAGCATATTCTGCTTAACAGTCTCTGTGTTTTCAGCTTCTGAAAAACATTTTTAAGGTTCGTGGTCTACCCAGAGACAGCGTGGTCTTGGAGATAAGCAGAAACCACTACATGGCAGAGAGAAGGATAGGAACTAAAGGTTTTTTTAGTCTACTTTAGAGCATGCAAAGATGCCTACAGAGAGGTTTGAGTTAGTACTGTAAAGAGGCTCTTTAGAGTACCCTCTTTAGGCTCCACATAGAAATGCATTATGTTTTCAATTTCAGAATGATGTCTACATTGATACTGTAAGGTGCCAAGCACTTCCCTGCTCTGTTCACTGGCATCTGTGCTGACCTTTAAGGACATTGATTGACTTCTTCCTGCTGGGCTGTGAGATAGCTTGAACGCTGAGAAGTTTTGAAGGATTGGAGACGAAATGTCTGGTAGCTTTGTGGTTAAGACCATAGCAGCTTTCATCTTCAAAGTGCTCTGTGTGTGACTTAGCTCCAAAGAATGGCTCCCATTTTACAGAAAGACAAGCTATGGCTGCAGGTTCAGTGGCTTCTACTCCTTTCCCCTAGGACAAGATGGAATTGAGTGCATCTAGAGCATGGAGTTAATGAGGGAATGGGTTTTAAGCTCCCAGTATAATATAGGTTTCTATCTGCACATACACACCACATTGTTGTTAGTGCTTAAGACATATTGCTGGTTCTCCTCCCCTCCCCCACGATAACACAGTGTTTGCAGGCAGAAGAGATGGCATCTGCAAACGACTGATACTCTCAACACAAGTGTCTTGAACTTGTAACAACTTCTGTAACTGAAATTATAGGACATCTCAGTTTCTTAGCGGAGAAGTCTGACTAGAGCATCTTAACCATAGTCTGGTAGATCATGAAGAGTTTGGCCATCTGTCTTGTGAGGCTGTCTGTGAGCTCTGTATTTTTCACTTTTAATTTGGGATTTTTTGTTAATAAAACTTTCTGATGAGATGCCTTCTGACAGAATTGTCCATGAGCAAAGCTCATGGATGCTTATTGTCCATGAGAAAACCAAGTGTCTAACTTGGACCTTGAAAGTGATTATTTCTCTTCTTTTCAGTGAAATGGAGAGAAAGTAGCCAGTGATAAGCATAGTTGTACTTCACGGTCTGGCAAGAGCCAAAGTTCATAAAGCACTAAAAACTGCTGCCTGGATGCTACCTTTTCCCCAGTGAGTTACTTCTGTGGTCAGCTCAGATGCTTGTCAGTACTTTGGCAATAGATACTGCCCCTTCTTGGGCCCTGGAGGTTGTTTTGACTGCTTGCATGATGGAGGTTGTATTGAGTGAACGCTCAGAAATTAGGGTTTCTTCTTGCTTGGATAGAAGTGATTAGACCCCAGTAGTGTTGGTGGCATTACCAACACAGGGCTGTTGGCTTGAGACTGTCCTATGTAGGCATTAATTTGAATGACTGCCTCCTGATATTTTAATTATCCTCATTTTGATCCAGCTAAAACATTGTGGGTTTAGAAAATAGCTGCTGAGTATGCACAGTGGCCACTTAATGATTGAGTGGATGAAAGGCGGTATTGATGAGTCTCTGAGGAGAAATCTGCTATTCAGGCTTGCAAACTTGTTTAGACCTGCAGGGAAGAATATGGAACTAAATGCTTCCTCTGGAAGACTACTTAATGCCCATCTTTTTTAATGTAGCATGGGATAAAAGGTCTCTAGAAACTGTGGCTAGTTGTGTGGCGCGTTCCCCCCCCCGCCCCCCCCCCACCACCACCACACGATTTTAGTCTGAAGAGGATGGTGTTTGTGGTTTAGTGATTTT
>JANHGN010006447.1:0-26622 GCA_024605025.1 Megaceryle maxima | reverse complement strand
CTATCCTCTCCTCTCCCCTTTCCTTTCGTGTCCTTTCCCCTATCCTTTCCCCTTTCCTTTCCCCTTTCCTTTCCCCTTTCCTTTCCCCTTTCCTCTTTCCTCTCCCACATTTCTACTGAAAACTTCCAGTCCAAGTTTGTCCTCTGGAGTTATTTCAGCATGTAATTAAGGTTTGAATTAAACTAAAGAAGGTAAGCTTTTATTTTTCCCCTCTCAGGTTTAACCAGTGTTTCTGAAATAACAATGGGTGTAAGCATGTGCTTAAGTGCCCTGTTGAATCAGAGCTGTACCCACAAGACATCTTTCTTTTATTAAAGTAGCTACAGGCCAGTTTTGTGACTCGGTTTAAAGAGTACTTCATGTTTTTGCTGCTTAAGTTAATTATTCAAAGCTCTCGGTAGCCAAAAGTGGATCATATGTGTGAGAAACATAAGTACAGATTTTAGTAGGATGTGGTCAATATCTATGCAACTTTGAAGCCATTTCTAATATAAATGATGCCCTGGTGATGTCAGATTTAGCCACTGCCCATCTGCCAGGCATTGAAGAATGACCCACTTTTTTGTCCTAGCTGTGCCTTCAGTCAGTGTATGTCTTTGAGCATCCCTCTTCCTTGATATTGCAGCATCCATTTTTTTTTTTGACAGCCTGGATGTCAGAAAATTGAAGAAAACAGAATAAGAAAACCAGAAGTGAACTGTTTTAAAGCCTGATAGTTTTGCTGGCATTTGTTTTCAATTACAATAAAAAATGATAAAAGCTTCCTCATTAACATTTTTTGTCTGACAAAGAAATTTTTAATCCAAATAATTGGATTTCCATTGTTTTCTTAGCCCTAATTTAATCTCTGGTTTTGTGAGTGAAAAATCTTATGAAGTGGTAGTATATATTTAAACTGTTTGGGAGAAGACAAACATATTTTCTTAGTTATACTGAAAAAAAAAATACTGGTGCACAATTAAAATGGTCACTGCTTTCAATTTGCCTGATTATAATCTCTACCATATGACTTCCCTCTTCCTTTAGCTCCAATTGTTCCCACTATATTGGAACAAGAAGCTCCTTTTTGTGCTTGTAGGAAAATATATTACAGTTGAGTGCAACTAATGTTGGAGAAAATATTAATTTTCAAATGGAATATCTGGGAAGAATCATGAGCTGGTAGAAACACAAATTAGTTTTGGAGCATTCTTACACAAAAGTACAGTATATTAAGGATGACAGATTTTGCACTGGTTTAACTTAGATTTGGGATGCTTAAATTTAAATATTGTCCAGGCATCTGGGATCTCATTAGCTTATGGTTATAGGCTGCAATGTCAAAGGACTATCTTGTATCACACTGAAGGTATCAAGCACATGGAGCCAGCTTACAGGCAAAGTTGTATGAAACTGTATTCCTATTGCCCAATATTAAATCTCTTTTGCGCAAGACCCTCTTACACTGTCAGGTACCATAGAATAGATCTGTGAGTCCAAACAATGCTATTTGCATGTCCAGCAATAACCACTCTGCCTCAGGCTTCAGGAGCACAAGCATTTATTAAAACACCATGTTCATAGCACCACTTGTTGTGAACCTGAAAACTCTGTTTGGATTTCCCTCCTTTCAGTATTGGTTGTTTTGTGTTTTGAGGGGGAATATCAATCATGAATGTAAGTTTGCAGCTGCTGTTTTATTAGGAAAGCATCAAGGTTTGGTGCTGCTGTGGAAGGGCTATCAAGTAGGCCCTGCTAGGAGAGGTGGTTATCTCCTGGTCTGTTCTTTTTCTGCCTCCACATGTTGTAACAGTGCACTCTGTTTATTTAAAATGGGTCAAAATGCAAATGTTTATGCAAAATGAGGGCTATTGCTGAATGTTTGCTTACACTCCTGTTGCAGCCTAGACATGTCTTGGGGGTTTGCCTCTGTTTTCAGGAGTTGTGGGGTGGGCAATTGGTTTGCTATGTTTGGGTGACCTTTGCTAGGGAAAACTTTTCACCTAATTACAACCTCTTTGCCCTGAGGACTAAGCAGTTGTGACCATATCACACAGGATTTGATCTTTGCTCCAAAGGGTGGTTGGTAGGCATGTTTGCAATTGCATGGGATGAAAAGCTTTCCCAGGTGCATGACGTAACATCAGGCTGTAGAAGAAAAGCTGTGTGAGCAATTTCATAGCCAGCTGATCAGCAGAAGCCAGATGTTACAGTGGGAGTGTTTGCTGAGGAGTCTGGGCTATTCTTCTGAAGCTGCCTTTCTGAATTTCTTTAGGAGTATTTTCTCCTCCATTCCCTAACCTAGCTAGTGGATTAAAATATTTTGTGTAAATTTTTCCCCACACCTGTGGCGAGAAGAGACTGGACTAAGCAAATGATGTATTTGGCAAACCATCTATTTGAAATCTAATACACCACTAATGCAGTTTTTTTATGGCTATAATGGAAGAATGCACTACTACAACCTAAAAGCAAGAATACACTATAACAAATTAGAAAGCATGCTAAATATTATACATGTGTTAATCACTCGTGTTTGCAAACTTAAATTATGCTAAATATTCACTTACAACTCCAGGTGAGGGCTCTCAATCTTAGAAAAATCACCTTCGCTGGTGTCCTGACCAAGGGGGAAGGGTCTCCATACAGGTGAGAGTTGGACAAGCGACTCCCAAAACTAAACTAAACCTTAGCACTTTTATCCCTTGTTTTAGCAACTGATTATACAGCTTGAATACACAAGGCTGTGGCTGAAACCCTCCAGGTGGTTGTGGCAAAACTATGCCTGATTGAATTATGCCATCTGGATACACAAAAGTTGTCTGCTGAAACCACCACTGAAGCACTTCAGGCTCTCCTTACCTTACTTCCTCAGAAATCCTAATAGTGGTTTGAACTGAGACTCAGAACATACCCTTTGTTGAGGAATTTCAAGGCTCAGCTCACGTTTTCCTTCTTTGTGTGGTGCAGCACGGCCCTGTTTGGCCTGGGGCTTCTGGACAACTCAAGGCTGAGTCATCTACACAGCTCCCCATGTGTTGTCCCTGTGTAGATAGGGCCATAGAGAGGCAAATCAAGGCTGAGTTGCCTGCATGTGCCAGATGATACTGAAACTTGCTTATGAACTATGAGCCAGAAAACCCGTACACCACCTAGCCCATATCACTTATTTTTCCTACAACATTCAACAAATCACATTACTTTGTATCTGCTTACCCACCCCCAGTGCAGCAATGCTGAAGGCAAAGGTCTTGCTCATTTTTCTGTACAAAGTGTACCAGATTTCTACATATTGCATATGCTAGGAGATGTTGATTTCAATGAAAGCTGCTGTGAAACTACAAACGAAAGAATCCAGTTGCCATGCTACAAGATATACAGAGCTGCATTTCAGAGAAGAAATGCCAGCTTCGCTAGTACCTGGCAAATCAGAATGTTGTTCATATACATAACACTGGGGCCTTTATTCTGTAAGCCAATGTCCTGATGTTAAAGTTACAGCTCTGAATACAGTCAGGCAACTGATGGCTCTGAAATGCAGGTATCAGCTGCTAAGATACATAGCAGCTCTAGAAACTTTCAGTATTTTTTCATACCAGGTATATAGAATTATTTTTTTCCCTCTGAAAGCTCAAATAGAACCAACTTCTATAATAGCAACCAACCTTCCTCTACTCTAAAACCATGTGCTACAATCAGTGACAAAATAGTTAGGCATTTGGGCAACACCAACATCTTTTGTTTTTACAACAAAAATTGGCTGAAGAGATGGGAATGCGGCAGTTTAAGAACCCTGTCATATACTGTGTTTTGGGCTTTTTTTTTTCTTTTAATACAATTTCACACAGTAAAACATATTTAAGATTTTAACAGTGCCACAGGAAAACAGCTACTCCAGATTTTCTAGTAGCACCATTTACAGTGCTTACCCAGCATAGATATTATAATTTTACCTCTAATCAGCCCAGAATGTAGTTCTCCAGCATAACTATTTTCCTTTTTGAACTCCTGGCTATGTTATGACTTAGAGATTGGGTTCTGGAGTTCTAACCCTTAGCCTGCAGTTTTGTCCCAATGCCAAGCTCTTTCAATCTGAAAGGATTGAAAGAGTTTTTTCTGTCTCATAACGCCTGAAATGGAAAAGAAATACTCACTATGTTGCTTTCATTTGCCCTGCTCTGCCAACAGAGAGACTTCAGCCTTACCAGGAACTGAAAGATCACTCAGCCTTGAATGCAATGAAACCAAGCCTGATTAAAGAAGATATATTTCATTCAGATACCTGCCTCTTCTCACACCTCTAAAAATACTCTGAAAATACTGAAGATACACATCTCATCTACAAAGCCCACACTACTCAGCTAAACCTGTTTATTTTACGGTATCAAAACATTAAAGAAAACCAAGATACAGCATCTGGCTTCTCTGAACCTGGGAGGAAGCTGGACAAATTTGGCTCCGAACTGGTGTGAGGTTGTCCTCAGATGAAATGCTGGGTGCTGGAAACCTCCCACCCAACTTGTCAATCTGGACAATTGAGACAACCTTGTTGAAAACAACAATTTTGTCCAGGGTCTGAAGCCCATTTGAGCACCAGTGGCCCTGGCCCAAGGAGAGAGCACCAGCTCTTACACTCACCCCAACACAAGCTTCAGTGCCACTTCTGCTCCCGAGAGCATGCATTAGAGTCAGCAATAAAGTGTTGAGATTCTTGCTCATGGTAATGAACATGCACACAAAAAGCACTTAACTCTCCAATCCTTTATAATAAAAGCTATAAATTGCCAGACTCTTGGTGCAGGGGATGCGTTTAATTGTGATCTTGACTGCTACGCAGCTAAACTATGTTTCAGTGTTTCCGCTTACTTCCCTTTGCTGGGTCACTGAGAGCAGCAGACTTTCTTGTAACTAAAGGATGCTTTGGAAGGGAGTAGTTTTTTGATTGCATTACTTAATTAATTAATACATTATTTGGAGCACATCCTTTTTAACCCAGCTCTATTAAAAATAGGATATAATTTCATGAACCGCATTACTGTGCAACAGGTTCGACTGCTGAGAATTCATGATCTAGTCAAAGAAAAATACTAGTCAGTAAGCTATGACTCAGCAATGCAGTATTGGTCAGCTGTGCTACAAATATGGGCAATGAGTTGACCTTTTGCTGCAATGTTTATACTCTAAATAAATTAATACCATCCTAGCAAATAGGCTGCCATTACATCATAACTTTTTATTAGTTCGTTACCCATTTTATTACGCAGTTGTCTGCAAGTTTTGTTGCAAGATAACAAAAAGCTGTTGTTATTGCCGTTATTGTAAAGTACCAAATGTGTTTGATTTCCCTCACTCCTCCTGACTCTTCACTTAACTCTAGTTAGCCACAGGGCTGACTGATCTGATCTAGATAATGCAGGCCAAAGCATTCTGGAAATGCAGAATCCTTTAGCACCTTTTGTTAAAAAAATGGGAATTTGCTGCATTTGGTTGGATCCAAGTTCTGTAAATATTGCTGGGTCTTACAGTTTCATGACTGTAGCTCCTTGGGCTATTAAATGAAGAGTGTTTTGGGCAACACCAAGCAACAGTTACACGTTAGGATAGGAAGCCTGCAAGGAGTAAAAGAGCATCAGAAAATAAAAATGCCTATTTTTTTTTTTCACTTGAAAATGTGCATATTCCTAGTTTTAACTTGCTATACTAACATATACATGTGTATATATGCAAAGAAATAATAATTTGTTGCATTTATAAATACTTCTAAGTGTTTATAAAACCAGAAAATGATTGGCTCCCTCCTAAATAATGTTAGAAGCAAAATGTTCCCCAGTATTTTTGCATGTCAAAGACAAAGTAATGCTCAATGAAGTGTGACGTGATGAGAATTTTTCTGTGCTTTAGAGGGGCCAGGATTTTATCCGTAGAATAAAGTGGGAACTATTTCTGCAAGACAGAGTCCAAACATTGGCAAAGGAAGTTTTAATAGATTTTTACATGACACAAAGCCAAAAGCATTCATAAATGACTGATGTCTCAAATTCCATGGCAAAAATCCTACTGAGTTCAACAGAAGATTTTCCCTTGACTGCAGTGGTCATGAGATGAGAAATGAGGGAGCAAAAATATGGGTTTCTTGATGCTTAGTATGTATTTTAACATCATAAAACGTGTTACCAACAGTGTTAGAACAGATCATTCACACAGTACTTCTAATTAGAAAAGCATGATCAGGAGGCCCTCCAGAAATTTGTGAGGGAAACCTCTGACTGCTACTTAATGGTTTCAAATTTTGAACGTTTCTTTCCCAGTAGAACAAGGTTAAGTGGGGCAGATAAAACTGCCACTTTTGTACGTATTTTGTTGGTTATAAACACCACTGACAGCAACACTCCCTCTGTAAGCAGTTATTAAAACCAGTGGCATCAGTCTAGTTGCACTCCATTTTTTTAAAAGATGAAACAACAGTGCTGAGCACCCTGTTAGTGGTTAAGTAATAAAATACAAAATAACCCCTTCTAATGTGGCATATGACATTATGGGTAAAGTTTTCCAAACCCCCTTAACTAACAGTCAATTAGTAGCCTAAGCTACCAGTCATTTTGAAAAATGTGGTTTAGCTTTTTTCTTAACGTTCAATGGACTAGTTTTACTCCAGTGAAATAAAGACTCTCCATTTCCAAAATTTATAGGGTTCATTTATTACCTCTAGTAACATATTATACTGTATAAATACTCTATCCTTGTTATATGTCCTTTTAAAAAAGCGATAACTTAGAAGATCACATTAGACAAGAAGTATAAAAATAAATACGCTCATTATATGCATTTATTACAAATTATAAGCCTTCCCAGAAGGCAAAGAAATATAAAATACTTATAAAGTATATAAAAATCTATAGTAATATATCTTACTATATACATATGGAAAGCCATATTCTCTCATTGTCTATGGACTGGCACAAACTTTAATTATGCAAATGCTGGCGTATTGCTGTGGATGGACCTGCTATCCCTCAGCTTTGTCTTCCCGCCTTAGCAGTCATTTGAGCACTACAAAGCTATCAGAGGCCACAAAGAGGAGGTTCCCACGCATAGAGGGATTCCTTTGATCCTTTTCTTAACCCAAAGGCAAGTAATTTGCATTGGCTGGGGTAAGGTAAAAAATTTGAATGTGAAAGCACGATTCCAATGTTCACAAATGCCATCAGTCTGTTTGGCAGGATGGTAGGACCAAGCTCAAATCAGAAAATCCAGTGGAAGGTGTGCAGAATGCACAAGGAGCAACTACTCGGAGATGGCACCTGCTCCATGAATGTTTCTACTTTTTCTAGCCCCTGGATTACAACGTCACCAACACTGAGAGAAATGGACAGGCACACTTGGATGACATAAAGATACTTCAAAAAATTACATTCTAGTTATTTGTGGAGTTGACTGACTGTTCTTGGCATTTCTTACTCTTTACAGGTAGAGAATATGGCTTTATTTTTATATAAAACTATTCTCTGAAACAATAGCAGCCATGAATGACATAGTTAAAGCTCCTTTTCCAATCTTGTTTTTTGCCCTTCGTGAGGTAGGTAAGCCCTGACCAATTATTTTAAGCTATTTTTTCTACCCCCTTTCCCTCCCCTTTCTACACATGGGGACTTGATCAGTACCACAATATAAATCCGAAGGAAGGTAGAAATAACCGAACCTCCAAATGTTTGCTTAAATGTGTTTTGGGCAATGCTCACGTTTTGTTTAGTTTGTAACAGATGTAAAAAAGGGCAATTTTAATGCCCTTGGGCCTTATTTGCTGAAGATGAGTGACTTGGGTCTGATATCAAATTTTCAGTTGGCAGGGTATTTTTAGGACACCACACCAACTAAAGCAATTTGCACTGTCCCACCTCAGTGGATCCTCACCAAGAATTTTGTATGCAAAAAACACATGCGCTGCCTCCAGCCCTTTTTTTTTTCAGTGCATTGTTCTGAAGGAAAAAAAAAAAAAAAAGAATTAGAAAAAAAAAAATTAGCTTTCCCAACATACACTATTTAACTGCAGTCTGTAACATTGCATAAGTCTATCAGGTGTTTCGGTTTCTTGGAAGGCTCACAGCTTTCTTGCTGAAGCATGCTGCCGTCATAAGAAATACATTTCAACAATCTCTTCTTGAAACCTTTCCCGCACGTCTTAGAGCAGGGCGACCAGTTCCCCAGCTGCCACTGGGGGCAGGGCACATCGGCACAGGGACGGACATCGCTGGGTTTCAGCTCCCGGGCACAGTCAGCAGCCGGCCGCCCCTGGGGGTCCCGGCACTCCACTGCCCTCCGCTGCCAGCCTGAGCCACATGACTTGGAACACTCGCCCCAGTCCTCAATGACCCACTCCGAGGAGATGATCTCCCTGATGGCATTGAAGGACTCTTTCTTTCTACTGGGTGCCTTCTCTGACGCAGGCTGCGTGGGCTTCTTCACGAAATAGGTGAACTTGATCTTGGGCTGTGGCAGGTCCCCCACTGTGAGGACCTGGATGGTCAGAGGCTCCTTCAGAGGGCTGAAACTGCGGATCCTCTCCAGGGCGGCGGAGGAGCCGCTGTACCTTAGCACACTGCCTTTGTAGGTGATGTCCTGCTCCAGTGTTGACAGGGTGTAATCGCCATTGAGGACATAGGTGCCATCTGCGGCTTTGATGGCAAGGAAGCTGCCATCGTGCCTTGCACCCCTGTGGTTTCGCTGCTTCACCTCAATGTTTGTCGCCCCAGCTGGAATGGTGACAATGTCATGGTAGCCAGGTCTGCACAAGAGAAAAGAGAAAGACTTGAGTCCTCTCTGTTCTTCACTTGGGAAGGGAAGAAGCTGCCAAGCACAAGACTGCATTTCATTTGAAGCTGAAGCATTAAGCTCATGAGCTGACGACCTAATTGAATTAATGGATTAAGGGATTTGCAACATAAATGGTTGGATGATAACATCCCATGTTATTGCTATGTTGGGGGCGTGCTCATGTGTAAGGGGTTTTCCTTTTCTGGGATCTCACTGTGTTATTTTCAGTCAGATGGGTCTGACAGATCAAACCTCAGTTCCAATCATAAACTGGGGCAACATCTCGCTGACTTGGAAACCCAAAGCTGACACCTGCAAAACATTCACCAGAACAAAATAACAGGAGCCACCCTATACTCACTTTGCTCTAACAAGTGTACCAGACACTTTCTTGCAAGTGGATCCATTGCCACCACAGATGCCGCACTTGTCAAACTTCTTATTGGATCCTATCATGCGGTCGCAGCCAGCCTTTACACACTGTCCCTGGACACAGACAGAGGTGGAATCGGGGCTACATGGGGTACCATCCACAACCTTTGAGGGAAACAAGCAGTGGGACACTTTATTAGAAGATGCACATCGCTTTAAAAATGCGTAATACAGACACATATAAAATGCAAAATATGGACAGGTGAAAGACCAGCAGCACCCGTATTTTCTGGGATTCCAAAACTAAAAACCAAAGCAGCCCATAGGTAGCTGGAGGTATGCAGCACTACTTCCCCTCATTTGCAAAAATACTGCCATGGTGACAGGAGATAACAACCAATTTCATTTTTTATTAACACCTCCTCCCCCCCAAAAAACAAGCCCAAAGCACCCTGGAACTGTTTTACTGGTTTCATATAAAGAAATAACATTGTTTTCTAATGTCACTATAAGCTAGTCATATCCTTGAAGTACAGAACTAAAATTGCTTTTAATAGTATTCAATGTATCCTTTGTTTCTAAGAGTACTGCTCTACAAAAACCATCTGTGTCATCACCCTGCTACTTACTGGCTCTCAGCATCTTATGACAGCGAGTTCAAGTAGCTATGCAAGAGTAACATTTTTCCTTTTGTTTATTTTAAGCTGTCAGCATATTAGTAACCAGTATGAGAATGCACCAATGTTTTGGCAAAGAATCCCCCCAGTTTTCCAAACATATCTCAATGTAATCAATTTGGTGGAAGGAGTGGAAAGGAAACTAGGGTGGAGCGCACAGAAGAGGTGGTACATGTGAAATAACTGGAAGACCAGTGCCAGAATATTTAAAGCATGCTTGCACTTGTGCATGTAGGAAGAGGAGAAGGAAGAACCTAGCTGAAATAGGAGAAAGACGTAATTTCAGATTTCTACACTGATTGGCTCTTTACTTCACATAAAGAGTTAGAGAAAGTAAAAATTGCATTTGTGATTAGGTGGATGAGGTATAGTTTTAAAATACCTTCGGCTGTAAAACAAAGAAGTATCCTGTTCCTTTTGCTCGGCAGACCAGCTTGCATCTGTCCTTTGGAGAGACTCCTGCAAACTTGGGTGTCCACTCCACTGCAGGTCCACTTCCAAAGGGAGACTTGGAAAACTCATTGTGTTTTTCACATTGTTCCTCCCTAAAGGTTTTGCCTGCAGGCAGAGGAAAGATAGGTGGACATTAGATCATCTTCTGTACATACTTTTCCTCCATAAGATACCCTTCCTCCGCCTCAGAAATGGGGAATAGATTACCATCATTGTCCGGACAGTCCTCGATATTACATGATCTGTATTGCACCCGTTTCCCTTCACAGTATTTCCCTCCATTCCTCGGGATGGGATTGTCACACTCCCTGAAGGAATACTGCACTCCACCACCACAGGTCCGGGAGCACTCTCCCCAGGCTCCCCAGGCCCCCCAGCTCCCATGCACTGGTGTCTGGAATTACAAGCAAAAGAAGAACAAAAAAGTTAGTACAGTAAAACCAAACCAGAACCAAACCACAGAAACCACAATCATGCTCATTTTTACCTAAGCCACTTAAACCAAACTTGGAGCTTTGTTTTTTTTACGTTAGCTATCTGCCTCCGTTTATTCAAGCCCTTTTAACTGATTAATCCTACTGATGCATTATCTGTGCTACTCTGCAGCCTAATATATTCTGATTTCTTTTTTAATACTTACATCATAATGCTTCTTCTCAGTTTTATTTACACACTTGCCATTCATGCACCACTTCCCTTCCCCGCAACTGGTGCCATCTGCCCAAGGGAAGTGTTTGGTTTGGCACACAAGCAGTCCTCCAGAAGTGCCAGTACACCACAGTGTCGTACACGTACTGGCTGCATCAGGGCAGTGCTTGGATTCATCTCCAAATGTAAATTGGCACTGTCTGTTGGCATCATACAATGTGCCAGGCAAGTCAGAAGGAAGCTGTATGGGCTTGTGAGGCTTGTCCAATAAACACTCACCTGAAAAGGAAGGAAAAAAAAAAAAAAAAAAAGAAAAGTAGATGTTGTCAGTGAGTTTGATTTCAAAAGGAATTTGCTTTGTAACCTAAGTCTTGAGCCAGTTTGTGCCACCATTTGTGTAAAACTAAGCATCTTCCAAATGTGTTGGCAGCATGTAAAAGGTTAATTCTATATTGTAGCAAAATGCACTCCATTAAGGAAAGGAGGAGGAAAGGAAAAAAAGGAGGAAAGGAAAAGACAAGAGCTTAAATGCTACATGAATGGAAAGCTTAATAATCTTACCATGACCATTATCCAAAAATGTTGTAATCATGTAGGCACTACATGGAGACCACGGCTGGCTGCGATCCAGATTGGAAAGCATAGATGCCATCATGTGGAAATCCCGGCTTATTCCATTAATGCCAGCACACTGCTTTGCATCATCATGAGGCATGTTAAACACGTGGCCTTCACAAAACAACAACAACAAAAAAAGTTTGTGACTTTAGGAAGTCTGTCCTGTGCATTTCTAGTACTATTTAGTACTATTTTAAATAATACTCTAGGGCTGCTCATAGCCTGTTTTTTAAATAATAACCTGAATCTGAACACTGCCAAATTTTAAGCAGATGGTACTGTGTCTTTGCTGCCCTCGCAGGCTTCTCAAATGCTTTTTTTTTCTGCAATCAAATACACAGCTCTTGCATACTATGCCGTGTAGGCAGTTTGCTTTCCACAGTTCAACCCTGCCACCAGGCAAAGCTTTGCCTCCTCCCAGCTGCACTGGGGAGCAGCATGTAAGCCTTCGGTGCAGACTGGGCAGCTCTTTGTGTTGCAGCGTTGAGCTGGCTTCAATTAATCACCTGAAATCTCCTTTCAAAGTTTCAAGTACCTAGTTCATGGGCTGTTGTAAAGGCAGCCTGTAAACCATCATCTTCGATGATAGAGCAACTGCGGTTTAGATCACAAACTGTTCCCACATCAGCCATCCCAAGAGTATCACATGTCTTGGCACCACAGAGGTCCTGTAAAAAAAGAAAAAGGCAATTTCATTATTAATCAGATCAGAGACTTAACCTTGGCACAAAACATCCAGCCCTGGCAGTTTGCCTTTACTTATGGAAAGAGCATAAATATTCAGCACTTCAATGGGTCTGATGGCAGAAATCTGTCTTTGGAACATACACAAGGGTTACATGTAGAAATAAAATGCATAATTTCCATACTAAAGGTGCTAAAAATATATATTTCAGAAACACATTGCACATATTGTAATTTTCACCTGAGACCATGCAAACAGCAAAATAAATGACTAAACAAAAAGCAGTTTGTTTCATTTTTAGTCCTCTTTGCTGAAGCCACAATGACAAAAGGCTGCCTCTGAACACTTTCGGTGGTCTCCTGGCAAGAGGGGACCTCTGGGGGTAGGGAGCAATGGGTGTGGGGAAGGATTTGACCTCCATGTCCCTCACCTGCCTGGTGAAGAGGATTGCCGTGTCATAGTGCTCTGCGTGCCGGTCACTGGGTGGGTTGTGTTGCTTCTGCCAGCTGCAGAAGTTTCTCAAAGTCAGCGCTGCATTGGAAGAGATATCAGGTCCCTTCCGCTCCTCATAAATGACCATGATTTTCACCACCACGAGGCTAATGGAGTTGCGGATGCTGGGGTGCTTGTACAGCTTGGCCGCCACAGAGAGCAGTGTCAGAAGATAGTGCTTCAGTCCGCTGCCATGGAATTCAGCCATGGACTGGTCGGCTACCAGCATAGTCTCCACATAGCGCGGACTGGACACAAACCTTTTCTTCCTCCTGCTTTTCATTTCTGCATTAAAATAAGAGAGGGAGAGAAAGTGTGTGTGAACACAAGAGAAATGCCACCTCAAGAGACCACTGTAAGGAATCCTAAACCCACTGATAACTCCAGACTTGCACCTAAGGGATGTACCCCCACGGCCCCTCGCCCAGCTCCCACCCCCGAACTTCGGCAGCTCCGTCTGAGTAAGGCCTCTAGAACGCCGCCGGTTGGAGGAGCGATAGCCGCACCCTGGTGAAAGCACCTTCTCAGCGCCTCTCGGGTTAAGGATGAGGGGGAAGCTCCGGCAGGCGCCGTGCTGTCAGTCCCCGTCGGGGCAGGGGCGCAGGTGGGCGCAGAGCGAGGCAGATCCTCCCCTCCCGCTCCCCGCGGAGGGCGGCCCGGCGCCCCGACGGTACCTGCGTGCCCGGCAGTCTCCGTCCCCACCGCCTCCACCTTCGTACCAGCCTCGGCTTCGGCCTCGGCCACGGCGCAGCGGGCGGCGGGGGCGGCCTGGCGGGTCCCGCGGAGGCGGAGGAGGTGGACACCGCGGCGGTGCGCGGTGCCGGGGGCCGGCTGGATGAGGTACTGGCGGCCCCGCAGGGAGAAGGCGCCGCGCATCCCCGCGCAGAGGCTGAGGGCGGCGGCGGAGCTGGGGTCCCGGTTGACGGTGCCGGAGTAGAAGCAGCGGGAGAGATCTTCCTCCGGCGACGGAGGCGGCGGCGGCCCGCCCAAGTACTGCAGGGTGAAGTCCGGGGCCAGGAAGCTGCTGTCGGGCTCCAGCTCCAGCGTCAGCTTCTCCCCGAAGGCCTCCAGGCGGAAGCGATCCCGGCCGCCGGCAGCGCCCAGACGCCGCGGCACCACCAGCGCCTGCCGCTCGGTGGGGCGCTCGGCGCTGCACAGCCCCAGCAGCGCCGCTAGCAGCAGCACCGGCACCGGCAGGCGCCCCTCGGTCCTCATCGCGACCGCCAAACTCAGGGCGGGGAAGGGCTTGCTGCTGCAGCCGCTGGCTTGACAGAGCCCTTTCTATTTCTTTATTTGTTTATATATATGATTTTTTGTTTTGTTTTGAGCTTTTGGGGGGGGGTCTCTTAAGTTTCTTTCTGCTGGCGGAGGGGCGGGCAGGGCCGGGCGGGCGCCGGATCCTGCGGTCACTGCAGAGGCGGCATCGGCTTCCCCATGGCCGGGGTGCTGCGGCGGGGAGTAAGGGTCTTGAGAGGGGAGCAGCCGTTCCCCTCTGTCCGTCTGTCTGGCCTTTTTCTCTCGCTGCTGTTCCTCCTTCCCACCTCCTCCTCAGCTCTCCACAGCAGCAGCAGTCGGGGAGGAAGCTCCGGCGAGCCTCCGCTCGCCTCTCCGGCAGCCCCGGGACGGTCCCGCCTGCACTTCCACGGACCTGCGGGGAGGGGGGAGGCGAGCGCCGAGAAGCCTCCCGTTCTTGCAAAGCGGAGCAGAAAATGGGGTGATGGCCACCCCCAACACGCCGGGCCGGCCGGCCCCCCTCTGCTGCGCTCCGAGCGCCTCCGCCGTCCGGGGTGACTGCGGCAGCCGGGGCCGCCGATGCCGCCCTTTATGGGGTTTGCCCGGCCCGCCGCCCCCCGCCGCGCCGCCCCTCGGCCCCGGGCCGCTGAGCTCACTGTGTGCGTAACGCGGCCGCGGGCGGCCCCCGCCTCCTCTTCCCCCCACCGCCCCCGACGGGGCGGAACGGGGCGCGGCGCGGCGGGCAGAGCCCGGGGTCGGCCCTTGGCTGCCGGGCGGGGGGCGGGCTGAGCCCTGCCGCGGCCTATCCCTTTCCCCCGCCCCCATGGCTCCCCCTCCCCGGGGCCCGCTCGACGGCGGGGGTGTTCTTCCTCCCCAGGCCCCCGAGGGTGGCTGGGCTCGGCTTGGGGTCTCTGCGGGGCGGGAGGGGACCGCTGCCGTCACCCAGCGCTCCGCGGGGGTGCATGTTTCTCGTTGGAGCGCCTGGATGGGCTGCGGGCTGCCGCCGGCCTACACCCCGCCGGCCGGGGGCTTGGGTTCTCTGGGGAGCGGCAGGTGGACGGCCTGGAGCTTCTGTGGGGCAGAGAAGGAGATTCCTGGTAGCATTCGTGGTTTTTCCTTTTTTTTTTTTTTTTTTTTTTCTTCTTTTTAAGCAATTCTTAGCCTTTCGTGGCCCCAATAGCTACAGACAGCTGTCCACCTGTACTTCTGGGAAACAGTTCCTTTTAAATCACTTAAACAGAAACATTTACATAGGTGCAGCCAGTATTTTTCTTTGAAGCTATAACCAACCATAGTGGTACGGTTAATCCTCTTAATTCTTTCTATGCAACACTTGTGCAATATGCACAGCCTGAGTAATACTTTCTCCTCCTTGTGGAGGCCTTTTTGGAGGATGAGGGCAAACGTGAATGAAAACAGGAGTATACCTATTGGTGATGACTCTGGGGCTACTGATTTTAACAAAAGTGCTTCAGTGTCAGTCAATGCTGCATTTTATAGACACACAAAACTCAGAGGATGAAAGCAAAAGTAGGAAAATACATTGTGACAGAGAGAACACTTCTAAAATTTTATGTACCCACTGTTCTCTTCGGATGGTGTCCTATTTATGCCACTAAATCTAAATCAAAGGGGTTTCTTCCTAATTTAAACCATGTCAGTTAAACTCGAAGCCATGCTTCCATGTCAACTGCACAGCATGATTGCCTGCTAAGTTCCCATAATACATTTGTTTCCCATGGTATTCTGTAAATCACACAAATTCAGAAATGCATATTTTTTGAAGTTGTGCAAAAAAAGTATGAGAAGGTGAACACAATTTTCCAGTTGCTTATTCCATGGAAGTGCTGTTGTCCCTCACAGTGATGAGCACAATCAGGACTGGGCCTCAGATGAGGGATTTTCCTCGGTATACAGCAGGAAATGCTGCATTTTTTGATCTGAGTCTTGGCTTTGAGAGGCCGCCACTGCTGCCCATTTAATACATTAGGAGCAGTAATATCCATTCAGTTACAACAAAGGCCTAATTTTTTTGCTTGAGTAAGAGATTTGTGCCAATCTCTGGCTTTACATTTGAGATCTCAACTCTGTCATGATTTTCCTAGGATAGAAAACTCACAACAAAGCTACATTTCATTCATGCTGTTAATTTTGTAAGGCATATGATATATACCTAGCAATTGTACTTTGAATACTTAGGAAATTGCAAGTTTCAAAGTCTAGAAATATGGTACATCAAACATAGAATTGAAAGGAAAACATTTTTATAATTGAGTTTTGAACTTACATTAATTCAAAATAGGTAACATTTGCAAAGATATTAAAATACAAAAGCCTCCTAGTCTGTCAATGTAATCAGTGTAACGCATAGATGAGCACAGACTAGAGCTAGTCCACTTCGGTGTCCATCAAGGACATGTTCACCCAGCTGCCGTGTGCACCTTTGTGGTAATATTTTGCCGTTAATTTTTGCTGTTTTGATGATTTTTTTCTCTCGTTTGAAAAGGTCCCGACCACCTTAAACCAAGTTTTTTTGGTAGAAAGCGTCTTCCCGATATTCCACCAGGTGGCACTCGCCTATGAAACATTTTTTTCTTCGAGGGTTTCAAGGTTCAGCTCGAAGATTTCTAACTGTTCGCTGGTGCAAAGGCTTACAATTTTAGTGCTGTTCTTAGCAGTTCCGTGATTCAGACAAAAGTTTTCCTGGCCTTTATGTAATATCCAAGAAAGTGTTTGAGTCAAGAACTCGTCAATTGCCTTGTTTAGATGTGCTTCTGTTGGACACGCAGGTGGGCACCTGAACACTTCGCACTCTGCGAACACGAACCACGTTGTGCAGGAACACTGGCAAAAGATTCGCTTCCTAACAAACGTGCGACCTCGCCCCACAGCAGGCATTGCGCCTTGCAAGTGCTTAAATAGCTTTCTGTGAATAGCCCCAGTGAGTTTAACTGGGTTATTTTATACAAGAAAGAATATGTATGGGTAGTTGCAGTCTGTGTCATCTAATGCCCATCAACTCCAATCATATTTTGTGTAAGTCAAGATTCAGAGAGCTAAACCTACTCTTGAAGAAATTCGCTTAGTGGGATAAAAACCTAGAAAAGGCATAAAGCTTGCCTTTTAAACAAATTTATAGTGCTTCTCGGATAAAAGAAAAAATAAGACGGTAATACAAATTAAGCCACCAGATGGAGCTAATAGATCATCGAATTCTAGGTTGCAGCGCAAGAATAGGTTTTTATCGACTAGCTCCAAGTGTTACCAAGTATTCACAGTGCTGAAGCTTTATTTTCTTTGCCAGCATTTGCATAAACCGCTGTTTGCAAAATAAAAGCAAAACAAATACACAACAAACCCACACTATTTCAGCCTGTTTAAATGCTGCAGAATGAGTGCTGCCTTCAAAAACTGCTATAATTCAGAGTTAAGACAGCAGATGGCACATTAGGCCCACTGAATAGGGGATTAAAGACCTGATGCTGTTAAAATAATTTAGAAGAACACTTCCAATAACCTTAAGCCATTATTTTTTGGTTGGAAAGTAAACAGATGTTTGCAGAACTCTTTTTATCTTGTGATTACCGAAAGGTTCACCCACAACGAACACTTCTATTCTACACTCTCTTACTAGCTGTTGGTTTGGCTTCATGCAGAGGGAGACAATTCATTGCCATTCAGGGTGAATGACCGAACCAAACAAGATTTTTTATGGAGATTGTTTCTCTATGATGTCTTTTGCAATATGCATGATTAGCTTATTATTTTTGCATTTATTATTGATTTTGATTGTCATTATTGTTGTTTTTTATTAAGCAGGATAACAGGGATAAGAGAGAAAACCTGTAATTGTGCCTGTTTGGCTAATCATCATTATGGAAAAAAGCAAAACAATATCCATAATCACTTTAATGAGAAATACAGATTTTTATTTTGGGGGAGAACCATATGATTTAATGTGGTTATATGTTTCCACATAATTTCTGCTTTTACATGAACTAGTAATCAAAGTTGCTGAAAAAAGGGGCAAATTTTATTTCTAAATAGCCTGTATAGGCCTGTATGCACTCAAAATGAAGCACTACCAATTCTTTCTGCTTTCCATTCAGTAGGAATTTGGTCTACCCCTGGCTGCGTGAGTCAAATATTTTATTATTCAGCAAATACAATGCACTGGATTTTGGGGTTCAGGCTTTAGGTTAGTTCAATTTGTAAAGGTAAGGGCAGCCAGGGAACTTTATTTAGTTTAAATTCAACAACATCTGTAGAAATAAGAACCCATTTATTTGGTGACAGTTATTACTTAGATGACAAAGAACTGTTCTGTAGATGTTTTACACTGACTAATGTAATACCTCTGCTGTGATTTTAATACCTTTACAGGCATTATAATTAATGGCATAATTTCTCTCTTTAACAATTTTTTATTGGGCACAAGTAGGAGCATATGTAATTCAGGTCACCTTACACATGTCCTAAAAACTGTGTTATCTGCTGACAAACTATCTTTCATCTGAATTCCTCTTGTGGCTTCTTCATACAAGATTTTACATCTGGTTTATCTGTTGCTCCTAAAATAAATATGGTGAAAAATGTATTGAGTTTTGATGACAATAAAATGCTTTCAACTAGTTCATCATTAGGCAGGAGGGAAATTAAAAACAGGGAGCACAAAATTCAGTTACATAGCATAGCGACTGCATCAAAAGAAGCGTGGCCAGAAGATCAAGGGAGGTTATTCTCCAGTCTTGTGAGACCCCACTTGGAGTACTGTGTCCAGCTCTGCAGTCCACAATACAAGGACTTGGACCTGTTGAGGGTGTACAGAGGAGGGCCACGAACATGATCAGAGAGCTGGAACACCTTCTCCTATAAGGACAAGCTGAGACAATTGGGATTTTTCAGCCTGGAGAAGTGAGGGCTATGGGGAGACCATATTGTCGCCTTCCAGTATCTGAATAGGACACAAGAAAGCTGGGGAGAGACTTTTTACAGGGGCTTGTAGTGATAGGACAAGGGGTAATGGCTTCAAACTGGAAGAAGTTAGATTTTGATCAGAAATTAGGAAGAACAACTTCACTATGAGGGTGGTAAGACACTGGAGCAGGTTGTCCAGGGAAGTTGTGAATAGTCCATCATGGTGTGCGTTCAAGACCAGGTTGGATGGGCCTTGCATAACCTGGTCTAGTGTGGGAGGTGTCCCTTGCCATGGCAGGGGGGTTGAAACTAGATGATCTTTAAGGTCGCTTCCAACCTAAACCATTCTATGATTCTGTGATTCCATGATTGCAGCCACAGGCTTTAACATTTCCTTACTGTTTATTAGGCAGCTGTAAAATCCCCCTAATCACCTGTGTTCTCTTCTCTGTGTCATCCTCAAGTTAAAGCCATGAGTCATAGTCTTCTCCTGACACTAGTAGTAGGTCAGATCCAATGATGAAGATGGTGATGTGGGTTGTGCTGGTCCTTATGTGGAGTGCCCGTCCTTCCATAGCTGTCTGCATCCAAAGGAGGATGTCAGTGCACTGCTAGATAGTCTACACTGGTGGATGCTCCTGAGCTGAACTCGCTCTGTGGCAAACAGCAGGCCTTGATCTTGACCAGGAGTTGGCCACATTCATAACCATGTGTGTAAATGTCTACTGTAGCATCTCTATGTGATCTAAGACATCAAAAGCTGTTAGCACCTCCTGGCTGTTTGTTGATTGATGCACTTGTTAGAACCTGTGAGCTATATGCATTTTAAATGCATTCTAAGAGTAGTGGAGCCAAAGTTGTGCATATATTTAATACTAGTTTTCTGGCTAGATAAGAACCTAAGGGATGGCCTAACATTTAGTATTATGTTAAACTCTCCCCCCAGCTATTATCAGTCACATACCATAACAAAAGTCTGTTGCTGGAGCATGGTAAGTCTGAAGAGGGAGGGAGATCTCCGTAAGAATGTGAATTCAGACATGACTGTATCACACATAAATCCACAGGCAAGTGGTTTAAAGACTGTTGAGGTCTGACAAGTATCTCACTTTCTGGTGATAGAAGTATTCCTACTGAAGAATTTGTGTCACCAGCTAAATTTCTTGTGAACAGCTGACCTAAATCCAAATTTTCATGGTCAAAACAACTGCTAGTGTCAAATATACAAAAGAACTCCCTGTAAAGAAGGGATCAAATACAAGCAATCAGGCAATACAAAACATTGCATTATAGGATGTCTGCAAAAGTGTTTCAGAAGTTAAATATAACTGCAGCATTGGCTCCAAAGTCCCTCAGCAACTGGCAAGGAGGACATTCATGCATATCCTGAGCTTCACTGACATTTTGATATTTTTATCATACTGTGATTTCAACAGATACCACACTTTCTCTGTGTACTTTGGACAGAAGATTTCACAAGTAGTGCAAGAAGTATTACAGTTTCCATAAAAGTCCTCAGAAGGACAATTCCTTACTGTACTTATTAATTAGTTTTTACATTTGAGACATCTGGGTGACATAGGAGACAATTACCACCACTTAGTAGATGTGGGCATTGGCCGTGCTGATTCCAAAGAGACTGCCATCTTGCTAGACAGTGCTCTGCTTATTGCTGTCCTTGTCTACCCAGGTATGCTAGTCATTCTTTGTGACCTGAGTCTATATAATGCTGATACTCCTTATAAAAAGTGTTGAGAAATTTAAACATAAGCAACAGATATTTCCAGTGCAGTTAAATTTCAAGCTGGGCAGTTCCCTCACCCTAGTTCTAGCCCAGAGATGCAAGCAATTGTGTGGGCTTAGCAGAAGGTGTAATGCATCACAGCAAGTGGTGGGAACGGTCAGCTCAGCCTGGCAGGGAGGGGAAGGGCAGGAAACCCTTTGAGCTGGTGTTGCTGTTGTACCATTACTGGGTCTATTAGCTCCTTGCAATAGTGCTTGCAGACCTAAACTGTCATGTCCGTGTCATATTGTACTGAACTTAACATGCATGTGGGTGTATTAATATGAGGAACTATTTACTAACCTTTTTCTTCTTCACATTCTTCCTACATGTTTTAATAGCCTCATTTACATGATTTACCATATTGATATTTTCGTTTCATCCGCTGTTACACCACCCTTTCCCCCTGTAATGCTGGATAATCAAGAGTTGGAGATAAGCGTATTTAACAAAGGGCAAAAAACATTAAGAAAGGTGATTAACTGCTCTCCACTCCCCAAACAGCTTATAGACATGTTTAGACTCATCTAATCCATGCTTTGCTAAAAGCTTGATTAGATGGAATTTCCTCTTGATTTGCAGGGATGAGGCTGGTCCTCTTGAGCTGTAGTTCTTGGGGCTTCTTTAAGTCTTAGCTTGTTTGCTTGTTCTGGGAAGGTTGCTTTTGTCCTCCTTCTCCCTTTCCAAAACCCCTCACTTTTCCTGTGTGTGTCTGAAGATGGCTGCTGATGGATAAATGGCTTTTTGTTGTAGCATTTGTGTGAAAACTTTCCCTGGCACAGCTTTCCTTCCCTCTTGGATAACCATGACATCTAGGGAAGAAAAGTAGACTCTTTTTAACTGTGGTTATAAATTCAAGTATGGGGGGTTGGTGTGTTGTCTGGTCTCTATTATAGTCCAACACACTGCTTGAGGTTATTGAGAACCATTTCTCCATCACCTATGACAGACATATTACACTAATGGCAGCAATCAAGGCAGTGTTCAAAATGTTAGATTGCAGTTTTTCCCCTTTTCTTTTTCTTTAGACATGGCTCTTGCCTTTCTGTACTTTGTGAGATGTTTTTCTGCACTTACTATAATGAAAGGGAAGTCCCCAGATGCCAGAGCCAGGCATATTTGTTATCCTTTATAAAAGTTAGATATCTTGCATATTTTGACATCCAAATATCTTAGATTACTGTCCCTTTGCTGATACTAAATAATGCCCACTGTGACACTTAGTTAAAGCCCTGCTCAATACAACCAAGGGTAGATTTTGCTATATGAGCAGGCCAGAAGCCCTCTGCCTCCTTATAGAAAGAGTGAAGAATTTCAGTTGTTTCAAATATGTGAGCCAACTCTGGGGTCCTCAGTATACTAAGGACACAGTCCTTGAATTTATTGAGACACTGACATTGCTTTCTGTCTTTTCTTAATATGACAATGTATTCCTATCTCTATGGTCTGACTTCTGGATCCCTAAGACCAGAATATCAGTTGACTGTGTGGGGCCAGAACATAGAATCATAGAATGGTTTGGAAAGGCCTTAAAGATCATCTAGTTCCATGTCCCCTGCCATGGGCAGGGACACCTCCCGCTAGATCAGGTTGCTCAAAGCTCTATCCAACCTGGCCTTGAACACTTCCACAGAAGGGGCTACTCTTTCTGCCAATGTTGGCACAGAGGTGGGTGTCATGATCAGTCTTAACCTTTTTTTACATATATTTTAATACCTACTCTTACATACTAGGTCATGGTTGGTATTTGCCATCTTAATTCCTACTTTGATTTTAAATAAGATCTGTATCTTCTGAGAAGCCACTGAATTCTGGGAGACTTGCATCACAAATGGGAAATGATGTTTATAGTCTCCTCAGCTTACTGTTGGGGTTCTTTCCCTGAAGTCTGAGGCTTCAAACCAACATACAACAGTATCAGTTTGAGAAATAAGTGGAGAAATACCTTTATTACTAAAAAAAGTAGAGTGAAACTTTGGGGAAAAAAGGGTACAGAATTGAGCAACAGTTACTCATTTCTGCATCCAGCAGTTGAATGAGAAGCCTAAACAGCTCTGAGCTTTCCTGATGTAGAGAGGGGCTTTGATGTGTCAGTGCAACTTTTTTAAGGCCAAAAGAGATGCTAGTCCCAGTGGTTTCACTAATCTCTGCACTACCTGCAAGCAATTGTAATGGAGATCATCTCTTAGCTTCTAACTTGCTGCCAAGCTGGACCTGTATCACAAGTGGAGAAAGTGGTAGACAGCCAAGCATGAAATGCTCTTGCCTGCATCTTTTTTATGAAGAACTGATGGAAATAACATGTAATCAAGCAAAAATCTCAACAATACAAACCTCAAGAGAGAGAACCTTAAAAGGCAGCTTCACTTACAGCAAATTTTGGGATTTACATCAGGATCTTTATTTAGATGCTTTAATCCTGGCATTTGCCAATTTATCCTGTGACCTAAGCAAATATTTCAGAAATGCTCCAAGAGATTATAATGCAAAGTCATGGTTTAAAGTACAGTTCTGTGTAACTTTCTTTAATATTTGCTCTATACCAAAATTGGGTAAGATGTCTTTCTAGCTTTTGGGAGACTTAGCTGTGCTACAGATTCCTTTTGAGACAGGGAGCACACCACCTAAGCCTAGGTCCAGCAAAAGCCGTAAATGTGTAAGAATCAGTTACCGAATCCAATAGCTGGGTCCTTCTAAATTTTTTTTTTTTTTAAATGCTGTCATTGTGCTTATATAGGTCTCAAATGGATAATTCACAGTCATTAAGTAGTATCTCCTCAAGAGATCCTAGCAAGCATTATCTTATTTAACAGGTAAAAAACTGAGATACAAATTGATCCAGCACTTTATTAGCAATAAGACAAAATACTTTTGGTACATCAATGCAGTTCATAGACATTTGCAGAGTCTTTAGATCTGACCTAATTTGTTTCAGTTATTTCAGGGCAGAGTTCGTGATGTTGCTAATCTGCTTTGCTTTTTGACAGTTTCATCCATATTTTAAACAGGACTGGGCATGTTTACCCTTTATTTTTTTCTGCTTTTGATCCCTCTTGTTTTCAACTATAAGGCTGGAACTTCAGTTGCTTCTTTACACTTCTTTAGTGTTAGGGAAGAAGTAAACCAGAAATCCTTGTTTGCTGTCAGACAAGGGCATGTAAATCAGTAAGACTTGTTTAGATGTTTTGGGATAGAACACATACCTAAAAGGTCTCCCTCAGTTCAGCATATATCTATATGTCAATGCTGACGTGTTGTTTCAATCACAAACTCACCTGAGCTGGAGACAAGACTTTCTCACAGATTTTTTTCTAACATATTGGAATGTTCATTTTATCAATGAAATGGGTAAGATACAAGGTTGTAACACTAATCTTAGGGAAAGAACTATAGGGTATTATGGTGGGTTGACCTTGTCTGGCTGCCAGATGCCCACACAGCTGCTCCGTCATTCCTCATCTTCAACAGGACTGCAAGAAGAAAATAAGATAGAAAACCTCATGGGCTGAGATGAAGACAGGCTTATGAGCAAAACAGACTTTTGAATTCTTGACTTGGGAAAAATGAATTTAGTTTATTGTCAACTAAAATAGAGTTGGATGGTGAGAAACAAAGACAAAACATAACATCCTCCCCACCTGGCACTTTTTTCCTAAACTCAATGTCACTCCTTAATTTCCAACTCCTCTGCCTCTCCTGCAAGCAGCACAGGAGGATGGGGAATGGGGACTTGTGGTAAGTCCATGACAGCTCCTCTCTGTTGCTCCTTCCTCCTCTGATATTGTCCCTGCTCCATTGTGGGACCTCTCCATGGGCTTCAGTCCTTTAGAGCAAACCTACTCCAGCGTGGGTCCTTCCCACAGGCTGCTGGGGATCCCTGCTGGGGCACCTCGATCACCCTCTACCCTTCTCCCCTGAGTTCTCCCAGGGCTGTTTCTCACACATTTCCCCTCTCGCCTCACCGCTGGGCAGTGTTTTTCCTTCCCTTATCCAGGCTCCTGTCCCTGTGGCACTGCCATCGAGGTCGTGGGGCTTGGCCCTGCCCTGCAGTGGGTTGGCTGGAGCCGGCTGGGACTGGCTGTGTCTGGCATGGGGCAACCCCGGCCTCTCCACACAGAGGCCACAGCTGCAGCACCCCACCCAGAGACTGGGCACCTGCACCTGGTGCACGTACTCAGATTCAAAATGTGGCAGAAAGGTGATGCAGAACAACAGTCTATAGTTCTCATTGTCTAACTCATTCTCTTTCACCTGACTTCACTGTTGCTGTTACCTGCTACCCTTCCCCTGTGCCTTTCCCCCCTGACAGGTCCCCTTTTAGCCTGGGGTAGCAGGGAGCGGGCATCAGGAGCAGGGCGAAAAATCACTGCGATCATGTCATGTTTGCCACTGTCACAGAAACGAATATCCCCATCTTTTCTCATCTGCCAATTCACAGCGCAAGGTTTTCCCAAGACATGCAAAACTGGAAAACCAGGCCCTCTGTTCAGGCCTTAAATGCTGGACAAAATAGATCAAACCATTTCTAATAAGCTTGGATTGATGATACTGCATTTTTGGCTATCCCTTGCTGACCATTCCTCTGCTCCACTTTGAGAAGGGCAGATAAGATGAAGGAGGAGGCCTCTTGCTACCCCCTGCTTCCCTCTTTATGCACCTGCTGCTTCCTGCCACCAAGAGGCTGGCTCAGACCAGTAGCCATCAGCAGGAAGAGTGTGAGTGTAGGGGCCACGTGGGCCTCCCTTTGCTGCTCCTTCCAGTTTTTTGGAAAGTTTTAAAACACTGTTATAGTTCACTGCAGAGTCACACTCACTATCTCCCCGGCTGGTCTGGAGCAGCTCATGTGAGCCACTTCTCTGGCATATAAACTCACTTGCACAACTCCATATTAATACTATTAATACACTTTGCTGGCATGAGCAACTTTTGTTGCAGCTATGTAACACATAGCTCCATCACACAATGTTAACCAAGAGAACTGGAGCAGACATGTAGGACCTAGTCCTGGAAATATTTATAGTTAGGTTTAACTTCTAACATTCTGCTAACCCCTTGAGTGTTTGTTGGATTGAAATTTCATAAAATGTTGGCTAAAATATTCTGTTTAGAAATTATATCAAGAGGAAGCATGTGGCTTATACAATAAATGAACTTTTTAAAAAATACCACCCATCCATCCCCTGTGTCAGTTTATACCATAGACACTCTAAGAGAACATGACAAGAAAGAAACAGACATTAGTAAACCAATATCTGGATTTGTATTTCCACTCTTGTTATCGATAGGTCTCATGGAAAAACACAATTCCTGCTTAAGACCAAACCCCAAAAAAAGCCAATCAAGAAGACTTTCTTTTTTAACTTCCATTTTTCATCGCTAAATTTCTCCTCTTGGCTTTAATATGCAAAGCCTATACTGTTGTGGTATAGACAGGCTTTTTGATCTCCAGTGGGAAATCTCTTTTACAAGAGATGCTTGGGACCCCTGCTGATGTGCTGCTTTTGCTACACCAACAACTCTTTTTTTGCTCAACATGGCACAAGTTATGTTGTCATTTTGGGTGATAAAGAACTAAAATTGGGGAACATGTGATATTCATGAAAGCTTTTCATTCAGTCTTATTTCAATGAGTGTCATGAGGAAGTCACAGCATATTTGACTGAATGGTTCAGATTTCCAAATGCATGCTCTAAGGTTACAAGCTATACTTAAGGCAACACTAGAGGTTTGGGTATATGATTAAGGTTGATCAAGGAAAAAATAATGGGTCTTGAGTCTTTTAGGAATATATGTGCCTAAGAAGGAGGGAATGGGTAAAGTAGCCATAGGGAAAACTTTTCCTGATATTATTATATATATCAATTAATCTCAGTATTTTTGACTCATTGTCTTATTGTTGAGTTCCACTTTCTGTTTATTTAGAGATTTATAAATTTTAATTAAAAGTATATTTA